>BLKR01015235.1:0-90939 GCA_011170035.1 Teleogryllus occipitalis | reverse complement strand
ACCAGGCGAATGCCGGAGCAGTACCCTACCAAACGGGCCACGGAGCGCACGCGATATGTCCTTCCTCTTCCTTGTCCTATCCTCTCCCCTTACACACACTTACACTAACATGCAGTACACTACCACATATTCCGGGAGACCGGTCGGGAGCTTAGAGCTTGACCCGGCTGGGGCGGTGCCCCGCTGGCGGGGGAATATCACCGCCATCTCCCGGGGAAAGCATGCACTACACTAACGGGACTAATGACCAAAGCAGTTCACGCGTCCGGAAACACAAAAAAATCAATCAATCAATCAATGCCCGGAATTGGGCGAGCATTAGCTAGGCGAATGCCGAATGTGTGGAGCCGTCTTCAGACGCTCCCGACGGCAGGCGACAGCGACGCCTCGTCGCCGCGAGGGCGAAACGGAGGCGGCGGTGCAACGCTAGCGCTTATCAGCTGCAGCGACCGGAAGGAGCGGCGCATGCGTTATCTGCGCATTGTTCTCCGCTCGTGGGGCATCGCGGCGCGTGTCGGCGTAGCCCGCGCGAATCAGGTCGCGCGGAAATACAGCTCTCGCGCGGAGACGTGGCTGCATCTCCACGCCGCCTTTGGAAATGAATACATGGTATATCCTAAGTATAAGTATTTTCACTTTAGCCGAGGATTTTCACTTTAGCAGATATACTATAACCGAATCTTCGTATGCTTATTTTTAATGTAAGTGAAACGGGACCGGTGCCTTTTTTTCCCCCTAGGGCTTTTTATCCAGCCGACAGCCGGTTGCCCTTTACGTCTCGAAGGGACGCATATTCGACCATGCACTAGACAAACACTCTTGCGGGCTCCTCTGATCTGGGGTCAGCAGAACGCGAGGCCCTCCGCGACAACACATACATACAAAGTCAAGGGATAAACAGCCATGTCCAAGGCGGGACTCGAACCCGCGACCCTTCGGTCCGAAGCGCTGAGTCGGTACTCGCTCTTAGCCACCTCGGCCATCCAGATCGGCACCGGTGACTTACGTTCACTATATCCGAGAGTTCACTATATCCTAGTTCAGTATAACCAGAGTCGACTGTACGCTTTATTATGGAAGCTTTACTCTGCAATTTAGTAAAATACTTATATTTTTAACCCATTGTATTGTAATGAATGCTATATCATACGGCAAGTTCTTTATTTAATATTCTTTGAATTTCAACGTAATTTACCAACATGGGGTTACAGGCCTCTGCAGACATTCACTACGAGTATGTGATTTTTTTATAGACTAAGTACTAATAGTATAATACTTACACTATTTATAATCTAAAGAAGGAATGAAAACTTTCGAGTTGTAGAATTATGACTTCTTGTTGTTGGAGACACAGAAGAACTTTGTTTATAGTGAAGATGAGTCGTAATGAAGAAAAGTGAGGCGTTAAGGATTTCAAATGTAAGGTTCTGTCGGGGCTTCTCTAAAAATGTAAAAACAAACGAAAATGATCTTTCACATCGGCGTGTATAGCATCAAACAGGCCAACTAGTATTTTTCTAGGTCTTTTTCTCTTTGAACTTTTTTCTTACTATTTTACTTGTAAATTATTAAAACATGCCACACAGATACTGAAATTACAACGTAAACGATACAATAAAAATAATATTTATTTTCTATTAAAACATTTACACGGTTGCTATGTACTAGATGGCTTGGTGACCCTCTTCCGCAAATGCTCAGCAACGATTTCCCTACTTGTCATGTTAAAGAAGGCGTAGATTAGCGATTGGAAATATTACGGTGTTTCTTTACGTAAGGTCATGGGGCCCCAATTATAATTTTCCGGTCGACCATGCCTCCAGCTTCGCCTCCTTCCCAGAACACTTACCTTTCACCACCTCACGTGTTCCATCATCGCCGGAGTTCCTACCGTGGTCGCCAGCACTTGTAACTAGGGATGCGACATCGATGTCGATGTTTTCAAAACATCGATGTTTTTGTAGAAACATCGCTGTTTTAAACATCCATGAAATAAACTCGATGTTTTGTGATTGATGTTTTTCCTTTTCTGATGTTTTGTTTCTGAATGAAAAATCGCCATGATAACAGTACTGTAGACGTTTAAATATGAAATATAACTGATGGTAACACTGTTAGTTCATGTGTTGGAACTAAAGTAACGCTGTTTGTACTACCTTCATCGACCAAACTCTCTCGCCCGAGATGGCCTCCATGCCTTTGTACAGGCGACTCCGGTTATAGTGAACTCGGATATAGTGAACTCTCGGTTATAGTGAACTTCGGTCACTGGCCCCGTTTCATATACATTACAAATAAGCATACGATTCGGTTATAGTGAACCAGACCAGGTTATAGTGAACGTAGGAAATGCAACGTCCTGGAAATTAATTGGATTTCGCATGTTATTAGGAGAGTAAAAGGGCCTTCGGAGAGTGGGAGAGGGCTCCAACACTGGAAGGGGCATTGAAGGGTCTCAAGACTGAATTACGATACTTGTTAGAGTGAATAACGATTTTGTTAAACACAGAAGAAATGCAGAATCAAGAATGAAGAGAGCACGATCTCTGGCTGGAAAAGAATCTAGAGAAATTACGAATGCAAAATGTACGAAGGAAACAATTGAAAATAATTGATCTTTTAAGGACAAATTAATTTACCGAAATTTTCAGTTCGTTCTGTTAACGAATGCTGCTGTATATTAATAAAATCAATCATTATGGAGAAATTCTATTAAATTTTGACATCATCGGATATAGTGAACTTCTAATATTGTGAACCAAACATGTGAGTCCCCAGGAGTTCACTATAACCGGAGTCGACTGTATTTCTTCTTTCTTCATATTCATTTCGCACATTGAGTTGTCGACAAATGAGCTGAAGGCATAGGGACTGCTCATTCTTTCTCGTATTCTTTTATTCGGCAGAATTGATAAACACAAACACTGCCAAATAAAATGTTAATGAACACGACTTTAATGTTAAAGGTTACTATACCAATTTAAAAACATTGGTGTTGGAAAATATTTCAGTCGATGTATTTTGAACATCGATGTTTGGTTATCCACGTTGCATCACTACTTATAACTTCAGCGGCGTCCCAACCCAAGGAACCCTCCGATCAGCATGCCAAAGGCGATCAGGGAGCGACCGTGCCCTATCGGTGCGAGTGACGGCGCCGATTTATCAGCGCCCAATGCCGGCCCCGCCTCCGTTCGCCCCGCCCCGCCCCCGTTCCTCACCCACCCGCTCCCGCCTCGCTCCCGCCCCGCTCCCGCCCCGCTCCCGCCCCGCTCCCGCCCCGCTCCCGCCCCGCTCCCGCCCCGCTCCCGCCCCGCTCCCGCCCCGCTCCCGCCCCGCTCCCGCCCCGCTCCCGCCCCGCTCCCGCCCCGCTCCCGCCCCGCTCCCGCCCCGCTCCCGCCCCGCTGCGAGTTCGCCTAACCTCCGTCCCTCTCCGCTCCCTCCCCCTTCCCTCCCATCCCTGCCCGTGTCAGTGTCTCTGCCCAAGCCCATGCCACGCCCACACCGTGTTTGCCCGCGCCGCCACCCGCTGCATGTGCGATGAGAGGAAACAGACGACTCACACTGAATTGCTGCGCTGGAGAATCGTTCTCTTCATGGATGAAGCTACACACAACGTCCATTTATCCAAAGCGTCTGTACATCGAATTTATTTCTGTCCTTTGAAAAGGAGAAGTCTGTCCGCCTTTGGCAGTCCTCTCTTGGCTCTGGATCGAGCTCCCTCGCCGGATACCTTGGTGGTAGAGCCTATGGGTCCCAGAAACACGCTCTAGGCTAGGCAAACCAACACGCCTTCGCGCTGAAACTGAACTTTGAAAATTCCATTTAAAAATGTTTCTTTTTATTGGATGTTATGTCTATATTCCGAACTACTTTTGTGACTTAATTCTTTTGTCTGCAATAAAAGTGAACATAAAAATTATGTTTCTAACAAAGAAAACTAGTATAGGCCTACTAGTTCGTTTGTACGATTAAGGAAGGAGAGTATTACTACCACTGCGGAAAACATAACTTCTTTTCGGATTTTTATTTACGTTTGTATAACTGAATTAGTGTCTATAATATTCCAAATAAACCCCCCAAATCAGCATCTTCCTCTGAGGATTTATTCATCCCCGCTTCCCGTCTCGATGGAAACTTGTCAGCCTTGGGAACGCGTACGCCAACGCGGTCTGAAGGTCAATCACGTGCCCCAGCATCTTTTTTTAAATCGTTTTTATTATCCTTGTTCGACAATATTATGAATTTCAAGGGTTTTTATGTTACACAGTATACACAATCATTTTGAAACTACATTTCATTATACATGTACAATGTTTGAAGACAATAATAATAGAAACTAACAACTAAGGATACTCAGGAAGGGTCGTTCAGAAAAATACAAACAATATTTGGATAAAAAACATAGATATTGAATTTAGGAATGTTTGAACCTGGCCCCAGCATCTGAAAGCCTTGCCTTTCGATCCACATAAAACTTGTTAAATGTTAAATTGAACAGTGAAAGAATATGGACTTTTTGCGGGGGGGAGGGAGGCGAACAGCAATCGTCAGCAATCTCGACATTCTGCGCATGCTTAGTTCGAGTTGCGCATTCAGCAGATTCTGAAAAGTGGTGTGGTGTGGTTGAGATATTGCTATCGATTGCTGTACGCTACGCCATGCAAAAAGTCCGTAATAGGGAGCTCGATAATAATAATAATAATAATAATAATAATAATAATAATAATAAAATTGTCTTTATTTGTAGCGAGGCTCAGGCCTTAAGGCCTGCCCTTTCTCCTAACCGCTTTAATTAATTTACAATTTTAAAAATTACAGTTGAGGCGTTCGGATGTAATTAATATTAACTGATTTTTCATGTCGCAGAAGCAAAAAAATCAATTTGTGACTACCATCTACATTAATTTATCTGTATGAGCCAAATGAATTTATTTTCATTTTTTGTTTATTCTTGAAATTTGGCAAAATGGAAAGACATGATGTAAGGAACATTCTTAAAAAATGAGATAAAAAAGAGGTCCCACTTATTCCAGTTAGAATCAATAATTGAAAATTCGCCCGAAATGTCAGTTGTCATTACCCGACGTGCCTCAACTGTGAACAATAAACAAAAAAAGGGAGGGTTATTTTACACTTACGTCTGGGATGCAATACTAGGGCCCATTCCGGCATACGCCTTAAGCGATTGAGTAAACCCAGAAAAAACCTCAATCAGGATGGCGGCTTAAGGTCGAAACATTGAGAGGAAGAAATATCAGGGCTGAGAGTGAAAAACAAAAGAAAAGGGTAAGAAAAGAAAATGGAGGTGGACAAGAGGAGAAAATAAAGAAATGATAATGAAAAGGATACGAGGAGATCAGAAGGGAAAATATAGTACATATAATTTTACAATTACATAACAACAGATAGTACTTGATGACATATACAATACTTAATCTCAATCAAAAACATGGGAAATTACCACATTAATCATTAGGTAAAGGCACTTACAAGGCACTTACTCGATCAGTCTTTTGCGCATGTGCAGTTCGAATTTTGCATCATTTTTGTATACCTGCGCCAGCGCAGAAAATCGAAACTTCAGTCTATTACTGCTTGTTGTGCGACACTTACATAAGCGTGAAAAGTGCTTGAACGGAATGCATCTTACGAGAAAAGCACACGTTTTATTTATTTGTTTTTTTATTTCTTCAATTCAGTCATTTGGTCATGTATGTATAAAATAATTTCATTTTACCATTCATCCTCATAAAGTAATCGAGTAACCAGCGTAAATCCATCCCTCAGGGTTGCCCTTCTGGGTCCCCAATTGAATCACCTCCTGGTGGGAAAACTGAACCCATCGCCTCCTGGTGAGAAACTCATGATTTGTTTGCTGTTTGACAATTTTCCATCCAAAAGATTCTAATTCAGAAATGTCTTCAAAAACGAGTGTTTTCGCGTTGATTTTTTCATTTAATACGCTTTTTTGGTGACTTACTATACCTATAAAGATGACTGATAGCTCATTTAATTCCTACCAACCAGGCAAATGGATTGACATTTTTAGCCAGATCCATCTAGACTATGCTAAAAAAATAGAAAAATCATGTTTAATACGTTTTTATTCAGTACGTCAAAAAATGGAGAAACATGTGCAGTCTTTGGGTCTGACTTTTGTTTTCGTGTGTGGGTGTGTAATCAGAAACACATAACATAAAGCGTAACGCGTATAGTGTGAAATATCCCAGATCGAAATGTAGAAAAAGGGGTGGGTCACAACACAATATTAGCCAATAAGGCTTGAAAGATTTAATCAATTGAAAAGTTATTTTTTATTCAAAAAGCTGAAGATACTTTTTTAATGGCCAATAGTATGTTTCTACAGTTTTCCTTTATCACCCACAATTGATAAAAATGTTTAAACCGACTCTCCTGAGTGCTCTGGACAGTGACGCAGCAAATTATTTACTTCGAGGTAACCTAATTTTAGTTTTATTAAACCAGTTGGGAGCTTACAGATTGTCCCGACTAGGACGGTCCCTCACGGAGATACCTGGTCGGGGAGAACCCCACTACCCGACGTAGATCGTCGCCGGATCTCGCCATCCAGCGCCGGAAGATCACCGCCACCTCCCCGAATAGAACATGCAATAAACGTAGGGGACTAATGACCTTAGCCGTTGACCCTCGCGGAAACACAAACCCACCAACGAAGCGAAACGGCTGAACTGCGTAGTGCGTGCGCGGCACGGAGCGGCGCGGCGCGACGCGTGGACCAGGAGTTTGCCCGGCCGCCCGCGCGAGAGCGCCACCGCCGCCGCTGTCGCGCCCGGAAATCAAATTCGCCGGCGGAATTAAATTGTACTGCCGGCGGCGGCACACAAAGGGCGGCGCCTCCGCAATTTCCTGCGCATTGTAACCCCCCTCCCTCGCCCCTCCCCCTCCCTCCCACCTCACCCTCTCGCCACCTCCCTCCCCGCTGGCGCCGCCGGGGAAAGAAGTCGCGTGCGCTGGGCTCCAGGCCCTACGCCCACGCTTTGACCGAGTTCAGCGCACTGGACAGGGTTGCCAGATCGTACCAGAGTTTACAACCCCAAAAATAAATGTACCATATTACCATAATTGTACCATACCTGTTTTTAATAATTAAGAAACTAAGTGAAATATTACTGATTTTATACTAAATGTAAGCTTGGACATTAGATCTCGCTCCCTCTTACTTCATTTACTAGTGAATCATTTATCTCACATCTCTCTCGTGAGTATGATTCACTGCTGAGAAATAAAGAAACGGGCTCAACTAGGACTAGAAACAGGTTCAGCTGCCTTTGTTGGGAGAAGCTATTCATGTAGTGTCCAGGCGTTTGATACTTTCTTATTAAGAATCTTGCAGTGAATGCAACAGTTTTTTAAGTGTTAATTTGCAGTAATTTATAGCATATACCACTGCAACGACTCTGATCGGTACGTTTTAGAGTTCAAGTCCTAATGTTGGCGGACTCAGCTGCTGTCTAAAGAAGAATTCTAGCGGCTGGGTTGATAAGTTTTTCGTGAGTTTTCCATTCAATACCTGGCGAATTCTGGAAGGTCCGGGCCGGAGCAGTACTCTAACAAACAGGTTCAGGACCGCGCGCGATCTTTCTTCTTCCTTCTATCCTCTCTCTTTTTACATTCTTGGACTATACACTCTAACATGTGTCGGGAGATCGGGAATTTAGAGCTTGTTCCGGCTGGGTCGGTGCCCTTGAGGAGGGAGTTACCTGGAGGGAGATTTTTTCCGAAACTACTCTGCAGCCATTTTAGTATCGTGCAGGTATCCATGTTTCCAACAAATTTTAAAGTCCTTACGGGCGATCAATGAAACAATTGCCTACTATTGACGTTACGCGTCCCTGTACAGCTCCTGCTGCTGATGATGATGATGATGTGGGTTTTTTCTTACTATATTACTAGTCAGTGGAGGAAAGATGTGGTGATGATTTTCTGAAAAGGTCAGAATAATGAGTAGGACAGCAATGCAGAACCCGATCACTTGACGTCTACCGATTCCTCCGCTACGTCACTTCACTCCTCCGCTACGCCTACGTCACTTGACCCTTTACACATTAAGAGCCTAAATTGGCTGTTATTTCTGATACGGTAGGATCATGACCATATTCATTTATTTTCTAGAAATTTTCGTTGACTCGAGAAGAATCCAGAAAGCCTGTCCTGAGCACCTTTAATAAATTTTTGGCCTTTCCCGCGTTTCAAATGATTGTGATTCCTCAATGACAATCGCGATTTATCAATCGCACGAACATCGTTTCAAAACATTTGCCATGAAATACAGTAGACCTATGTTTACTGCATTTCAAACAGAAACAATAAGGTCGTTTTGTGTCATATTATTAAAAACTATTCAGTTATCTAATTAATAACAAAAATATGCATGCGTATGCAACTTGCGCGTATAATCCTCTCTCAAATAATAACGCAGCATCTCTGGTGTCACCGGGAGCTCAGTGCATCAACTGATGTCACTGCAGCGCCTCTGACCGGGAGGTCCTAGGATCGAGTCCTGACGGCGGCAGGATTTTCGACACTAGCTACACAGCTGCGTCGAATTCAGTCGCTGTCTAGAGGAGGATTCTAGCGGCCGGCTGCTCTGATCGGAAGTTTTCCGTGGTTTCTCCGATCAGCATCAGGCGAATGCCGGAGCAGTACCCTACCAAACGGGCCACGGACCGCGCGCGATCTTTGCTTCCTCTTCCTTGTCCTATCCTCTCCCCTTACACACACACTAACACGCACTACTCTACCACATATCCCGGGAGATCGGTCGGGAGCTTAGAGCTTCTCCCGGCTGGGGCGGTGCCCCGCTGGTGGGAGAGTCCTGGTTACGGGGAACCCCACTAACCGACGGTAGGTCGGCGCCGGATCTCGCCATCCAGCGGGGGAAGATCACCGCCTTCTCCTGAGAAAAAAACATGCACTACACTAACGGGACTAATTACCAGAGCAGTTGACTCGCCCGGAAACACGAAAAAATCAATCAGCCAATCTCCGGTGTCACTGACATCTGTGCAGTAAAAGGTCCACGTTAGCTCTAACACGCTCGAAACGTGGGAGCGAACCGTTTTGCAGAGGACGCTCGCGGCCGCACGATGTGATCTTTCGCAAAAACATTGGACGCAGCGGTCGCCCTGAAATAACCCGAAGTATTGTCTACCTATCAGTACTATTGTTCCCCGCAAAAACAGCACATGTCGAGTATCTGCGGCGTGCTTTTTCTACCGCTTCGATAGGGCTTTGTTCTTGTTGTGACCTGAACCTCTACCACTGTCTCTGTGGAGTTGCACTGCCGTCGTTTGCCTCCGCACTGTTGCAACTCGGCAAAGCCAGTTCGATATTATGATTCTGTGTTTTTCTGTGTTTGAAAAGAAGCGTATTAAGTAAAGATGGTGTTATTTTGTGACCGTAGCATCCATATAACAAATGCAAAGTATTTTTTTGTCTCAGAACACGTCTGGTCGTGTATTCTGATTGTGCGTTTACTGTGAGATTTCTGCTTATGAAATTTTCTAGGACTCCTTGTTTGACTTCACCTGACAAATCGTATCGTAAATACACCAAATGCAGAATTATTTAATAACAGTTTTGTAACTAACATTGTAATGGTATGACCCATCATTTTGGCTGACATGTTTCTATGCATGCGGTTTTCTTTGTGCCGGACAATTTGTCAAGTTTTTGTCGTTTTCCAAACAACAAACGTTTTTGGTCATCATTATCTTTCAATGATTAATTTTGAAAATACATACTTAATCTTGCAATCATAAAAGCGTTACATTGTTGCTCAGGTTTTGATGTTCTATTAAAGAGACAAAAAATTATTTCTGTGTTTTTACAGAAAGTCATTACACTTGTCAGAAAGGCATTTAACTTGTCAAGGTAATGCGTAAATATTGATTTTTTGCTCAGAACAATGACTTCAGATACGGAGAGCAAGTACATTTTCTAAAAGTTTATTCATATTCGATTCACAGATTCCTTAAAAGGTGTTCATATTTTCCTCATTATTCTTATTTTGGGACGTTGGGGAATTTGGTTTTCAAGTGGTTGTGAGCGGTGAACTGCAACATGAGGAATTTGATGGGCGCGAATGCTACGGTAGAGAACAGTATTGACCTTTGCAGAGCTGTCGCTTTGTTCCCGGGGTAAAGCAGACAGGTTGACCAACCTCCCGGAACAGGTTCCCTCCGGCGTGGGCGGGATGCAGTG
Source organism: Teleogryllus occipitalis (assembly GCA_011170035.1). NCBI lineage: Eukaryota > Metazoa > Arthropoda > Insecta > Orthoptera > Gryllidae > Teleogryllus > Teleogryllus occipitalis. The sequence continues at coordinate 80,691 of BLKR01015235.1, read as the reverse complement.
TTCACTCAGTCCAAAGCTCCTCGCCTCCTCTCCACTAAAGTTCACTCCACTCCTCGTTACAGCATGGAAATCTATTCAAGCTGAAATTTAGAGAAGTTGAATTGTACAACGAAAATGCGATGATTTGAAATTCAGCATAATAATAGATTGAATGATTAATGTAGGTACTTGTTTTCAAGATCGAATTTTATGACACTGCTTGCGACTCAAACAGGCATTCGTAATATAAATTATTATATAGTTACAGTTTAGCAAGAATCCACAAAATATTTGTAAAAAATTACAATTCGGATCTCCGATTGATTGAAATCAAGTAAGAAATGTCTTGTACATTGTTCTAGTATTATTGAGTACCAAAAGCAGTCTTGACACAAATGGCAGCCAACGTTTTTATTGAATAAAGTTTGTGTTTTACATAATGTGTTGGATATCACGTGGTTTCGTATGAAATATTTATTAGTTTCTCCAATGATAATTCTCCAATTAATGTGAACATCACATAGTCGATATACTTTTGGGGAAAAAAAGATACGCATTCTCAAACAGTAATGAATAAGGAGCGGATTTTGATGACCTATAACATCGCCCTTAAACAACAATTGCCTTTAAAACACTGCTCTTAAAATGTTTTTAAAATACCTTAAAAGCAAAGAAAAATGACGTAAAAAATGTGTTCAAAACCAGTAAAGATGAACAACTCAAGTTGTTGGATATGTGTTACTGATGTAATTGAGGCTTTTTCCATTCGTTCAAGTGAGCTCAGCTTGCAAGCTTTTGGTTTGAACAGTTCTTTACCAGGAAATCTCTGCCTTTAATTACACCAAAATCGCCATACCGACAATGGCCCCGATAGACGTTACAAGAACCTTAGATTCAAACCGTTGACATAATTTCTGAAATTGTAGTAACCTAACACCAAATTCAACATTTTTTTTTTCTTTTTGACAGAGACCGTTTACAATATTTTTGACAATATTTGATGAAGTGAAAACAAGAAAGTAACCGCTGGTAATACATTAGTAATTTTCGTGGTTTCTCCGATCAATACAAGGCCGGAGCAGACACTTAACACGAGTGCCGCTGACAGCTCGCAATCTTTTCTTCCTCATCATTATAGATTGATTGATTGTTAGTGATTGCGGGCGCGTCAACTAGATCATTAATCCCGTACGTGTAGTGCGTGTTTTTTTGCTCGGGAGGTGGCGATGGTCGTCCCCCATTGTATGGTATGGTGAGATCCGACGCCCATCCACCCTCGGCTAGCGGGATTTCCCAAACCAGGTATCTCCCACCTGCGAGGCACCGTCCCAGCCAGGAGCTTCCACCGTCCAGCCAGGAGGCTCTAAGCTTCCGACCGGTCTTCCAGTATTTGTAGTGGTGTAGTGCGTGTTAGTGTAAGTGTGTGTGTGTGTGTGTGTGTGTGTGTGTGTGTGTGTGTGTGTGTGTGTGTGAGGGGTGAGGATAGGACAAGGAAGAGGTAGGTAAGATCGCGCGCGGTCCTTGGCCCGTTTGATGAGGTACTGCTCCGGCATTCGCCTGGTTGATCGAAGAAACCACGGAATACTACGGATGAGAGCAGCCTGCGGATAGAATTTTCCAGACAGCGACTGAATTCGACCTAGCTGACAAGCTAGGTCGAAAATCCTACAACAGTCGGGCCGAAAATCCTGCCGACCGTCGAAAAACCTGCAACCGCTCTGAGCCATCTCTCCTGGTGCTCATCATTATCCCTTCCTCTCCCCTTACAAACACATGCATAACGGTACATGGATCAGGACTATTGACTTATACTTCGATTTAAACATGGGATCTGTTGACGTAAATCTGTTGTTACAGTGTCATCCAATCGGGGGCTTGAACGTTACTATAGTGACATCACTATGGTGACATTTAAGCTCCCAATTTGATGAAACCATAACAGCTGATGGCCTGTCAAAAGACGCTATGAATAAATCGAAGTATAGAGCTTCTTCCGACTGGGGTGGTACCTCGCTGGTGGAGATACCTGGGGAAGGAAACCCGCGCAAGTCAACGTGAAGGACGACATTGGATTTCATGTTGTGGGGGGGGGAGGAACATTGATTTGCACTACACTTAGGGGACTGATCGGCATACCCCCGATGTCGCGCCCAGAAAAACGAAACTACCAAATCCATCCACACCCGTTGGCCGGACAAACGGAAGCGGGACGGTTATCCGAGTGCGCACGAACGTGTCCGGACGCGTCCCAGGAATTTTCTGATTGCGGCGCTGCAGCTGCGCCGTAGGGGTCCGCGCGGCGCGGCGCGGCGCATTGTCCCTCAGAAATACCCGCGACCGACGCCCACGCGGTGCGGGACTTCCGCTGGCCGGCGACCGCCCACGTCACCCGGCTGCCGAGCCACGGGGCGGCTAGGACGGCTCCAGAGGGGACCGTAAGGGCCTCGCGTACAAATTAGTCGGGATTAAAAATATTTTAAACTTATAGTCGACTCCGGTTATAGTGAACTCGGATATAGTGAACCTTCGGTTATAATCAACTGAAGTCATTGGTCCCGTTTCACTTCCATTACAAATAAGCATAAGAAGATTAGGTTATAGTGAACCTGATTCTCGGCTGTAGTGAACGTAAGAAATAAGTCCTGGAAATGAATTGAAACTCGTAAGTTATTAAGCGAGTAGAAGGGTCTTCGGAGAGTGGGACAGTGTTCCAACAGTGCAAGAGACATTGAAAGGTTTCAAGACCGCATTACGATACTTAGAGACAGAGGACAATGCAGAATCGTGTATGGAGAGATCACGAACTCTGGAGGATCTAGAGAAATTACTGATGAAAAACGTTTGAAGATAACAAATGAAAATAAGTGATTTTTTAAGGACAAATTAAGATATGGAAATTTTCAGTTCGTGCTGTTAATGAATTTTGCTGTATCTCGTTATTAATAAAATCAATAATTGTGGGGAAATTCTATTTAATTTTGACGTCATCGGATATAGTGAACCTCGGATATAGTGAATCAAACATGTGTCCCCAGAAGTTCACCATAACCGGAATCGACTGTATTATAAACATGCATCAAAATAATAGTGATTTTCTTCCAATACAATTAATAATTATAATTTAGTTTATAAAACGAGGCGCGTCAAAACCTCTCTTCACAATGGAATATGGCACGACTTTTCACGTCTTTCTCTGTCGTGCCACTAGATGTCGCCTGATCTGAAGCACTGCTTGATACGGTCGCGATCATGAAACATTAAGTGGCACGACCGAGAAAGACGCGAAAAGCCGTCCCATATACCATCGTGAAGACATGCCTTGACCCGCCACATTATAAAAACCGAAGTAAAACATATTTTAAAACATAATACTTTTAATACTGCTTCCGGATATAAATTGGAACTATTCCTGGTAGAAAAAGTACTACCCTACACACACACACACACACACACACACACACACACACACACACACACACACACACACACACACACACGACTCAACCCTGGATGACCTGTAACCGTAAGTTTCTCAGCCTCCTTCCTGGACCTTCCCAAACTACAAGTCAAATGGAGGCTCATATGTCTACTTAATCATTCTTCTCATTGTGTCGTATCTAATGTCATCTCCTGACACTTCCAAACCGTCCTCCCTGTCCCATCATAATCCTTACATCGTCCCCGCTGCTGCAGCTCTCATCCCTATTGTCTTTCCCACGATTAATAACGTTAGAATCCTTCCGTCTCTGCCACTGTCGCCGGCCCCTCGGTGACACCATTTTCTAGTCGCACTTCCTCACACTCTATGAATAGTTCGATACCGCCTCCCCCGCCTTAACCCTTGAGTGGGCGCGCGGCATTCAGAGTGCACCACGATACATTTCTAAGCTTCTCTTTCCTGGAATTTTAGTAAGCCGGAAATACCGATACCTAATACCCTATCGTCAGTTGTTGCCCTGCCGATTGTGAGTCAGTACTAGTTTTCTTTGTGTTGAGAAAGATGTGTACGTACTCTTTTCTTCTCCCGTGCGTGTAGGCGTACTCCGTACGCCGCGCGTCTAGCTACGTAAGTAATTTAATTTTGTTCATTTTTACCATAAGAAGTACGCACTAGTAGCACTCTTCTAGATACAAAGTTTGCGATGGAATGTCATCTGGATTTTGTCCAAACATCACGGAATATTTTTTAATTTAGCTTAGGTCTCATGAAAACCTGAATGAAGCCGACATACTGTATTTCGATCTCAAGATCTGAGGAAGAACAGATTGACTACGTCTGGTCAGATAGTGAATTGGAAAATGTTCAAATGTCCGATCACGACAAATCTGAAGACGACGTACGCACATCACGATGCAACAGCGATAGTTATAGCGATGGCGATAGCGATGAGTTTTCTGAAAACGGTAGAGAATACTTTTCTAAAATAATTTTCAAACACAATGGATCGTGCGACAAAAAAGCAACAGGAAATTAAAAATACACAAAATTAAAAAGTGGAAAAAGACGCCCTTGAGAAGCAAATTTTCTAGAGCATCTAAAAAAATATTTTGAAGAAAATTCTTCCCGCCGCAAAAACAAAAGTGGCTAATAACGTATCGGGAGCGGTAGCTCAGTGCATCAACTGATGTCACTGCAGCCTACGACGGCGGCAGGATTTTCGACACTGGGTTTTCAGCTAGGTCGAATTCAGTCGCTGTCTGGAGGAGAATTTTAGAGGTCGGGTGCACTGATCGGTAGTTTTCCTTGGTTTCTCCGATCAACACCAGGCGAATGCCGCAGCAGTACCCTACCAAACGGGCCACGGACCGCGCGCGATCTGTCCTTCCTCTTCCTTGTCCTATCCTCTCCCCTTACACACGCACACTTACACTAACATGCACTACACTACCACATATTCCTGGAGGCCGGTCGGGGGCTTAGAACTCGTCTCGTCTGGGGCGGTGCCCGGCTGGTGGGAGTCCTGGTTAGGGGGAAACCCCGCTAGCCGACGGTAGGTCGGCGCCGGATCTCGCCATCCAGCGGGGGAAGATCACCGCCATCTCCCGGAGGGAAAACATGCACTAAACTTACGGGTCTAATGACCTAAACAGTTGACGCGCCCGGAATCACTAACCAACTTGCTAATAACGCGAAAGATGAACTCTCTGCACTCATCACTATCATAGACATTTTAGAAAATTTGGATGAATTGATTGATTTTTTGGTTGATTCTTTGATTGATTGATGATTCCCGCCGCATCGCTTGCTAGGTTATTATTCCCGTAAGTGTAGTGCGTTTTTGCTCGGGAGATGGAGGTGATTTTCCCCCATTGGATGGAGAGATCCGGCGCCTACCTTACGTCGGCTATCGGGGTTTTCCTCAACCAGGTATCTCCAACCAGCGAGCACCGCCCCAGCCGGGACAAGCTCTAACCTTCCGACGGGTCTCCCGGCATGTGTGATAGTGTAGTGCATGTGTGTGTAAGTATGGGGTGACGATAGAACAAAGAATGCGAAGGAAAGATCGCGTGCTTTCCGTGACCCGTTCATTAGGGTACTTCTCCGGCATTCGCCTGGTTTTGTTCGGAGAAACCACTAGAATTCTCCACCAGATACCGGCAGAACACGACTTAGCTATCTAGCCAGAGTCGAAAATCCTGCCACCGTCGCGACTCAAACTTAGAACCTCCAGGTTAGAGGAACTGCAGTGACATTAGCGGATGCCCTGAGCTCCCGGTCATTTTAAATAAAATTGTTTTGTGCCTCCGCCACTGCTTCCACTTCTGCCTGTGTCTCCGCCTTCGCCACCATCTTTGCCACCACCTCCACCTCCACCTCCGCTTCCGCCACCGCCTCATCTCCGTCTCCAACTCAGCTTCCACCCCCCCCCCTCTGCCTCGTCTTCCACCTCCGCCACCACCTCATCTCCGCCTCCACCTCAACCTCGCCTCCATCTCCCCCTCTGCCTCATCCTCCACCTCCGCCTCATGACGAGACCCTCGTCCTCCCCCTCCGGCATCATTCCCACCTCCGCCTGAGCTTCCGCCAATACCTTCACCTCCACCCCCCCGTCTCCACCTCTGCCTCGTCCTCCACCTCCGCCACCACCTCATCTCCGCCGCCACCTCCCCCTCTGCTTCATCCTCCACCTCCGCCTCGTCCTCCACCTCGTGCATCACCCCCATCTCCGCCACCACTTCTGTCTCCGCCTCCACCCTTGTCTCGTGGCGGCGCGGGCTGGGAGTGCCGCCAGCTGCGCGAATGTGTGGCGCGACGCGACGCGACGTCCGGTCCGCCCCGCCGAGGCCGGGTCCAGCCTGCCCGCGCGCCGCAGCACCCGGCGCAAGGCGGCGCGCGCAGCGGGGGTGGAGGAGGGGGCGGGGCGGGGGGCAGCCTTTGTCTGGCGCGGACGGACGTGCGCTACGGCCGGCGCCCGGGATTAGCGCGACGGGGGGCGGCGGCGGCGCAGACAGGAAGCCCGGTGGCGCGGGCGGGCGGGCGGGCGGACGGTGGGATTATGCGGATGGGAAGCAAGAAGACGGGGCGACAGGGCTGCTAGAGGTAGTTGAAGCCGCAGCACTACTGTTGGCAAGAATATTCGCATACAAGAGAATTTTCCTATTTTTTCACTTATTTAAAAATGTTAATTACTAGTATTTAGAATGATTAACGTTCGAAGAAATTGTTCTTGAATTTGTGACACAAAATGTTATTCTACATTGACGTACAAAGATCATGCTTTTCGAATATAATATTATATTTTTCAAAACTTACATATCTTTTTTACGTTGGGGCCCTGGAGAGACAGACATTTATTGGTCAAGGGAAATACAGTCGCAGATGTTTGGCTAACAATCAGTATTTAATTAAAATAACTTACCTACAAAAGTAGCTCGTGCTTTGGCCCGTAACCTAAAATTAACGAATATGTGCTTATTTTTTCTCAGTCTTAGGTCCATTTCTTCATTGCCTGGCGGTTATTTTCCAGATATTCGCAATCAGACGTTTATTCCTTCTATACTAATTTACAGCCCAATCATACCTATCACAACTACTTTGTTGTTGTCGTTACATTATCATCTCATGAGTCTTCTTACTTAGTTACTTCTTACTTAGTTACGACAGTTAGATAGTGCCCCAACAAACTGGGGGTTCCAACTCCAACGACGGGAATGTAATTTCGAAAATTCAGAACACTCGTACCGTCTATAATGAAACATAAGCAATTCATGTAAATTAATTAAAAGTCAATGTTCGAACATTATTTGCGTAATTTCATCCCTTGTCTATGTGTCACGTATATCACCTCCCGGGCACGTTGTTGTGGCTTTGATTTCCAGTGGACATACCAGTTTTGGTATTAGTTCTCCATTGAGACAATTGACGGTTATAGAATTCATTTAAAAGGAAAACGAACATGGTTTCGACAAATAATGTGCACGCATTCCAACTCCTTGCAACAAATACTATTCCATGAACACGTTTTGCGCAATTCGTCATGCCATTATCCTAGATATTATTGCTGCTACTACGGATGATGATAACTAAATAAAATTATTTTATTTCGAAACTTTCACTAGCCTGGTGTAGAATGCAATAAAGAAAGAAATGTAATTTTTACTTTCACGTTACGGAGTAGAGAGAAAGTTATAAAATGCGGCGCGAAAAAAACAGCGAATTTACGGCTGATAAAACACTTAATTGCCAGGCCCTGGAAACGAAAAAGTGGATAAATCCAGTTGCTAAACTTAGAAAAAAAAATCCGCTAACACGTGATGTAGCAAGAATTCATGTTTTATGGGTCCTTGATAACGAAAATCGATAGACGGCAAAACGTCTGTCTGTCTGTGAATAACGTTAAGCCGATTTTCTTCAAAATTAATATTTCCCAATCGTCGTGGCTGATGTAACAGTATCTTGGATTTGAAACCGATATCTTAATTTTGAGGATACTTTAAATGATGCCCCTCAGACATTTTGAATTTTTTTCAAAAACTGGTCCAATCGATTTTATTATATTTTCTTGTTGGATAATCTGAAGGACGTTTAAAAGAATGAAGTAGGTCTCATGTTAATTGAGAATTCTGATTTTTCCAAAATTGAAAAGATTCAAATTTTTTTCGGGGTCTTCCTACAATTAAAATATTAAAGATAGACATTTTTTCCGTAATAAAATCTGTTCCTTAAACATAGATTTTGAAATAAAGTCATGTACAATTTTTCGAAAATTTCAGAACTTTCGCATAAAATATTTTGCAATTCGCGTAATTTTGCATGAAATATGAGGAGATTTTAAATTATTTTTTTCTTAATGAAATTTGTTAATCAAAAACAGATTTTCAGATAATGTCTTGTTGAATTTTTCGAAAATATGAGTCTTTTTTTTTGTATAATTTGGCGTCAAAGTAAGTCACCCTCTCCGAAAATCCTACTATTCGTGAACGTAATTTTAGAAATGTTTTGAGGCAGTTGGATGCTCTGTAAGTAAAAATGAGTATATTATTTCATTTTTCATTGTTCGCTTCTTTCATTCGAGATTTTGTTATAATTTTACAAATTAATCATTTACAAATTATTAAAAATCTAATTGGAATACATGAAATAAAAATTGCTAGACTTCACGGTATAACAGATTGGAATGCAACGACATTTCGCGTCACGAACTGCCGAATTTCTGTGAATTCGTCTCATTGTTGTGACATGTAAAGCAGTTATAATTGACTAATTGTGATATTTGCTTTAAAATATTCAGTTTTCGCAACAAATGTTCCACTATTTGTAATGAGTTTCACAAAAAAAACGACTGAGGCGTGTTAATTGGGAGAGAAATTGTGGTATATGTAGAACTACATTTCGAGTACTGACGGCGGCAGGATTTTCGACTCTAGCTTTTCAGCTAGGTATAATTCAGTCGCTGTCTGGAGGAGGATTCTAGCGGCGGCTGCTCTGATCGGTAGTTTTCTGTGGTTTCTCCGATCAACACCGGGCGAATGCCGGGGCAGTACCCTAAAAACGGGCCACGGACCGCGCACGATCTTTCCTCCCTCTTCCTTGTCCTATCCGCTCCCCCTTACACACACACTTACATTAACATGCACTACACTACCACATATTCCGGGAGATCGGTCGGGAGCTTAGAGCTTGCCCGGCTGGGGCGGTGCTCCGCTGGTTGGAGAGTCCAGGTTAGGGGGAAGCCCTACTAGCCGACGGTAGATCGGCGCCGGATCTCGCCATCCAGCGGGGGAAGAACACCGCCCTCTCCCGAGAAAAAACATGCACTACACTAACCAGACTAATGACCAAAGCAGTTGACGCGCCCGGAAACACGAAAAAATCAATCAATCAATTAGAACTACATAACCATTACTAAAGTACGTGCTGTTTAGCACATCTAGTTAAATATGAGGTTGGGCTACACCACTGCAAATGGGACGTGCATGTGACGAGGGAACCGTGCGTCGTGGCTGGGGAGGCGACATCCGCTCGCGATGTGGTGGCGATGCGCCGGGGAACGCGGGAGGGCTCGGGCGGAAGGCGCTCGGGTACGTGCGAGCCACAATGGCGGGGGCTCTTGCGCGGGAGAAAGGGTGTTGCGGAAGCCAAAGGAGGGGAGAGGGAAGGAGGCAACGGCGGAAATCGCGATGAAAGACGGAGTCCAATGGAGAATGAAAGACATTATTTATCTTTCTTTCTAGAACGTCGGACGGGTTGCTGGGACTTGCAAGACACATCAATGGTCCAAAATACATTCATTGTAACTGTTTTTTTGTTCATTTTCTTGAGAGGTGTTATGAAGTTTTTATACCTAATTAGCTACTCCTCAGGAATGTGTTTCTCGTGCACTTGTCGATCAAGAAAATGTATTTTGGTATTTTTTTAGTTATTTTCAAACCAGAACTGTGACCATGCAGGGTCCATTATAAAAGTAATGTGCATTTTCTGGGAAAAATAGATTTATTGATCGGACCTGTACAAATGCTTAAAATTTTTCAAAATACTCGCCCCCTGCATCAATACACTTGCGGAGACGTGTCTACCACTCCTGGAAGACACCCTGAAAGTCATCGACGGGAATGTCTCTCAGGAACGTTGTAACATGCTTTTGATATTTTCTGTCACCCAATGTTTTCCTTTCAGCTCGCGCTTCAGTGAGGGACTTCAGTTGCACTTTGGACACAATCTTCGCGCAGACCTTGAGCATTTGCAGATCCTCGGTCACTATCCCATGTACCGCAAATGTGGACATGTGTAGAGAGTCAGCAATTTGCTGGATGACCATTGTAGAAATCACGACCGTTAATAAGTAGTAGGATTATGGATCACGGGATCGGTCAATTAATGGATTACACTAGTTTGCCAACGTTTCGGAATATTTTATTCCATCATCAGGGCTAACAAACAAAAAAACACAATCACAATAAATCAGGACAAACTCTTCTGAACAACAACATAAAAAAACATGAATGAACATACATGTAGAAAAATAATTACACAGATAACTAAATAAATACATTATATACTGTATATCTAAGTTAAGGTCATATAAAGGATACACACCTTACTAATACATATACTGGTCAAACATAATGTTCCTCCACAGCACAACTCCAATACAAAGTTGCTGAAGCACCCACGTCCATAGCAGGTCCGACCATGGCCACGGTCCGAAAGAAAGTGAATGAAAGTGAAAGAAAATGAATAAATAAATAAATGAATAATGATAATGAAACCGGATACGCATGGTTCCGGCATGGAGTTGCTTAGCACGTGGTCCTGACAATACACTGGTTTTTCATTCACTTTCTTTCGGGCCGTGGCCATGGTCGGACCTGCTATGGACGTGGATGCTTCAGCAACTTTGTATTGGAGTTGTGCTGTGGAGGAACATTATGTTTGACCAGTATATGTATTAGTAAGGTGTGTATCCTTTTATATGACCTTAACTTAGATATACAGTATATAATGTATTTATTTAGTTAACTGTGTAATTATTTTTCTACATGTATGTTCATTCATGTTTTTTTATGTTGTTGTTCAGAAGAGTTTGTCCTGATTTATTGTGATTGTGTTTTTTTGTTTGTTAGCCCTGATGATGGAATAAAATATTCCGAAACGTTGGCAAACTAGTGTAATCCATTAATTGACCGATCCCGTGATCCATTATCCTACAATTTGCTGGATGACCAATCAACGGTCGGAACGCAGAACGTAGCGCACATGACCCATGTTTTCGTTGGTTCTGGCCGTTCCGAACGGGGTTAGTCGGCGACCTCCTCCCGGCCCTCCTTGAACGCCTTGTGCCACCTCCCGGACTGTGACCTTGAAATGCAGTCGTCTTTGAAGCTTGAAGCTTCTGAAATGTTTCGATTGCATTATTTCCAAGCTTCACCCAAAACTTGATGTGACGTATGGCGCATGGGCTGCTCAAGCAAACCCTCCATGGCGCCGTGTTACAAAGTCGAAAAAAAAAACACTTTTTCCTCTCACACTGCTCGGAGCAAACTGACGACCGGCTGCGGTGGAGCAAACTGGCAGACCCCCACCATATTCACAGGTTTTACCGTGCTGCCAGGGATAATCACGTCACAATAAAATCATAAGCAATAGTTTCATAATGGACCCTGTATATGCACTGCAGCAGTTTTCCAAATTTTTAAGATGTACTACGTAGCTAGAAACATCGAATTTTCTGGTACAAATTTTGAGGACCGGTAGTATAATAACCAACTATCTTAATCGATCACGACTTTTTTCTTTCTCCCCTTGCTACGATCGTAGTAAAGAAAAAGTCTTCTAATGCGGGGCAAAAATCGACAAATTTCCAAGGGAAAAACTCTTATTGTGAAGCCCTGTCAACGAAAAAGTGGACAAAACTTATTCCTATGTGTAGTAAAGTACTTCCTGTAACAAGTGTAGTCAAAATCCACGTTATGTGAGTCGTTGATACCGAAAAATGCATGTCTATGGTCAAAGCTAGACTCTAAACCATAGAGGAGATTTGCTCCAAAATTTATATTCTTCAATTGATTTGGATGAACTCGAGGTCCACCTGAGTTTGATTATGAGGAGTACTTTACATGAAGCCTCAACATTTTCAAAAGTGGCTTCAAATATTTAGATTAAACTTTATCCTCAGATAGCGCAAAGGTTGCTTCAAAATGGCATTTTCATTGTAATAGATACCTAAATTTTCAAAAATTGCAAAAGTTCAATTTTTTCGGTGACTTTCTGCAACTACTGTACTGAAAATTGAGATTATATTTCTAAATGAAATCTTTTGTTCAAAGACATGTATCCAAATTTTTCCTTTATTTTTTTCTCGGATAGAACAGTTCACGCTTAAAAAGGGGCAGGGCAATTTCTGTATTTTCGAAAGCTTCAAACAAAAATTTAACATTCCATTACAACAGTATTAAAATAGAGATTTTTTTCCTTAATGAAATCTTTTCTTTAAAACTAGATATTCAAATAACGTAAATGAAAATCTCCGGTTTTTTATTTGCTAAAGTAAATTATCAACTTTTTGTAAGCGTTTGAAACGTTGCATTTAGCGTTACAGCTGTTGGTGTAAGAGTATGTGCCTGACGTATTAATTTTATGGGTCTGAGTTCGAATCTCGGAGCGGAGAAAACTGTTGCTGGTTGGAAACACTTTTTTCATGTTCTGTAGTATTATAACATTTCGTAACCGTTACAAACAATAGCAGAAAGTATATGCTTTGTTGCACCAATAGTTTGCTCACGCTGGCGACAATGAAAGCAATCCCCATTTTGTTTTCTAAAATTTTGCCGTGAAGAGAAGGCGTGAGGTCTATTTTAATTGTTAAAATTGGAAGTCATGTTGTATACTGTAAATCAGTTCTTCACTCGTGTAAAATACTTTCCGAGTGTGGTTCGCTATACTAAATTATGAGTGAATTCCCTCATGATTTAAAAAAATGAAAAGATGAATGACAGTATCAGAAAATGTGCCGAAGGCTAATAAAAAGAAACATTAAAAACACAATATGTTTCAAACGAAACCAAAAACTTCACTGATATCCCTTCCAGAGTCTCAATTTTGTACAGAGAGCACTTCTTATTTTGTTGACCATTTGTACGTGACAACATGAACGTAGCCTTCTTTACAGAGCCTCTTCTTGTTAATAACAATGATAACATCCAGACGTTAAATGCTCCACTAAACGAGAACGCAGTCTGTTTGCTCCTGGAAAAGTGCGTTTTCCTTCTCTCCATTTCCTTGAACCTCTGAAAGAGCAGGTTGGTAATATACGAACTGTCTCTGCAGGAGGTCAGTGTTAATCCCCGTCCTTCCAAGAAGTGACTGCGATACCTGTCTGCCCTTCACAAAGGGAGCAAGCACCCAGCTCCCGGACTCAGCTTTCCAGAGAATTCTTTCTTCTGGTATTCAAAGGAGATGGATGGTTATCTGACATAAATCACGTAGGATGATTCACGATGACAGTAACTAAATAATAATGAGTATGGTGCGCTTGTTCCGTGTTTCTCTATCGTATGATGTAATTTTGTATTGAACATAATCACGAAGAAATAAAGCATGTTTTAATATTAGTTCTATGCAGAATTTATTTCAACATTTTCACCCAACACCTCTTTCCAACCTCTTTGTTAACTTTAAATGATAACATATTCTCAAGTAACAAGCATTTACCGTTGGCCTAATTAATAACAACAATAATAACAACAACAACAACAACAATAATAATAATAATAATAATAATAATAATAATAATAATAATAATAAAGAAGAAGTTTGTAATAATCGTAAGATCATAATAACCACGACGAAGGCCATTTCCTGGAACTTGATCATTGGGAAGAACTAGACTATTTGGTTGTTTGTTCAAGTTGTTTGCATTTAGTAGTTGTTTGGCAAACAACTAGTCTATTTCTTTCAGTGACCAAGGCCCGTGAACCAGCCTTCATTACATTTATGGTTGTAAGGATTCTCCGTGCTTCAACCATATGACATTTGATAGGGTATCAATGGCATTCAATCCAGGATCATAAGAGTAATACTGATTATTTCGATGTGTTATAAAAATCATTTGAGTGCTGCATTCAAAGGAAATAGTTTATAGTTTGATGTATTAACCTTGAAGTAGGCACGTAGCCAATAGTCATATAATTGGGCGCGCTGTGTATGAGCATGCAGTCATTTTGTTTACTTGGTATATGGCAATTACAATGTACTTGTACTTAAACATTTTCAAATAACATATTTATTGGACGAAAATATTTTATTAGAACATTTCACTTTTTTAACAGAATAAACAAAATAAACCAAATTAACAAATGTTTCAAATTGCTTACCAGACTCTGTTTTCTACTTAATAATAATAATAATAATAATAATAATAATAGTGACAAATGTTTCTTGTATTTGTTTCTTTTCGTACAATTTGTTGTTTTCATATTAAATTTAGAAAAGTTCGCACCATTACTTTCAGATTATTCATTGCTATTAATATTATGTGGCTTTCGAAGGATATTCTCTTTATATTTTCTGTCGTGATCACACGTTTTAACATGTTCTGGTTCCCTATACTCCAAGAAGCCCGGGAAAACTAAAGAGATGATCCATATATTAAATTACACAGATTTACTTCGCCTACTTTCACCTTCTTCATAAAATTACAACTGATTACTTCCACACACTATTTTTACATATTCTTCTAACAACCAAAGTAACAAAATGATTTCGAAGTCGTCGTGATTTCGAAGTCCTAATCATCTCAAAATCGTATGATGTGTAATACCATCCCTGTAATGATCCAATAAATTATTTTCTATCCTTTCTAAATCCTATTTCTTTGTTTTAATCTTTTTTCTTCAGTAGTTTACCACTCCTTTACATAAAGCTGTCTTCGCACCGCATTCCAGTTTATGATGCAACTTCCTAATATCACTGTCTCCTGAAATTATTTCATGTAAGTCATAAATATTGCACTGAAATAATGGATTAATTATTTCGTTTAGATTCTAAAATAGATATTACACAATTACAAGAAACTGATATTAAAATAAGCACACATTAAAGAAACATCTAAAAAGGAATGTACTCAATGAAGGAACTAATTAAATGAAGTAATTAAAAGCCTGTTACTATCAGCTCACTGTTTCAAAATGTTTTATAAAATGTTTGTGAAACATGTTCATAATTTCTTTCATAGTAGTGTTAGAACGTTTCCAACCAATTTCCATGCTTTCTAGACTATTTTCGGCTATTGACTTGCTTATTTATTCTCATTTTGAGAAACTTTTCATATTGCCAGAACCTACTTACTTGTGGACACGTGCGATCATTGCACACTTTGTCAGTCACCTGATTTAAAAATGAAATAGCTTTATAGTGGACTCTAACTTAGAACGGCCAGCCCATAAACTGTGCATTTCAGTATTATACACGCAGTATTGCGCGAGTAAATATTTTTATTTTGCTAAGCTTTGGGATTAAATTTCACAAAACATCAAATAGTCACTTTAATTATATCGTGACATGTAATTTTTGTCAATATATCGTCAGATTAATTGTGCACACATTTCTAGTTTCTCGTCTTTTATAACTACACTTGCTACGGTGTAGGAGTCCCCAGAACTAAATTTCCAAAAATGTTACAAGTTGCAAAAGGGTATTTTTTAGAATAGTTTTAAAGAAAAATAAATTTGCCCCACATGTCCTTTCACCTGTCCCGCAAAACTCGTGTTCAGAGAGCGAGGGGGGATGAGGCTGAGCAGTACTCGTCTGCGCGGGAGCGGGGAGGGGTGGGGCGGTGAGGAACGGGGCGGGGCGAGGCGAGGCAGAAAGAGATCGAATAGAGCGAGGCGAGAAGAGGCTATACTCGTCAGTACGCTGCGAGGCAGGGAGAGCCTGAATAGAGCGAGGCGAGATGAGGCTGTGCAGTACTCGTCTGCGCGGAACGATACCGTGCAAGACGGGGAGGCACTTAACAGAGCGAGGTGCGATGAGACCGGGCAGTTCTCGTCTGCTCAGAGCGGGGCGGGGCGAGACGAGGCGAGATGAGGCTGGGCAGTACTCGTCTGCTCAGAGACGGGCGAGGCGGCACTGAATAGAGCGAGGCGGAATGAGGCTGGGCAGTACTCGTCTGCGCGGAACGATACCGGGCAAGATGGGGAGACACTGACACGTAATTTTACCCTTTTGCAACTTGTAACATTTTCGGAAATTTAGTTCTGGGGACTCCTACACCGTAGCAAGTGTAGTTATAAAAGAGGAGAAACTCGAAATGTGTGCACAATTAATCTGACGAAATATTGACAAAAATTACGTGTCAGTGTAATTAAAGTGAGTGAGGTGCGATGAGACCGGGCAGTTCTCGTCTGCTCAGAGCGGGGCGGGGCGAGGCGAGGCGGGATGAGGCTGGGCAGTACTCGTCTGCTCAGAGACGGGCGAGGCGGCACTGAATAGAGCGAGGCGGGATGAGGCTGGACAGTACTCGTCTGCTCGGAGCTGGGTGGGGCGGGGCCGAGCGGGGAGGGACGGGGTGGGATGGGGCGAGGCGAGGCGGAGAGAGATCGAACAGAGCGGGGAGATGAGGCTGTGCTGGACGGGGCGGGGCAGGGTAAGGCGAGGCGACGCCGCGCGGAATGTGGCACGTTCCAGCGGGCGCAAGAGGCTAATTAGGCGGCGCCGGGGCGCGACCCGCCCGCTGCTCGGTCAACGCCCTCCGCGGCGCGTCGCGGCCGCTGTCCCCCGCTACCCCGCGACTGGGATTTGCCTCGGTGCCCCGCGGCGGTGACCGCGCTTTGTCACGAAGCTCACGCCCCAGGCGACGCCGCGCACTATACTACGGTTTTTACATTGCTGCATCTGACATTTCATCAGCATTTACGGTGCCGTCCAATCAGGACCTTCCACGTCCCTACAGTGACGTCATAATGGTGGCGTTCAGCCTTCCGTTTGGATGGCACCATAGCAGCTGATTTACTTCAAACGCAGCTCTGTAAAAACCGCAATATAAGCTCCGCGTCCGACGTGATTCTCAATAATGTACAGCTTTTTTTAAAAATTATTTTCACGTGCGTACGAATGTATTTTGCAAAAAGAGAAAGAAGTTTGTGTTCAATTTTTAGAAAATATCAGTAGTTTTGTGTAATTTTCAGAAAATTCGTAAAATACAGACAATGAGAAAAAAAATATAAAAAAACATTACATTTTTTTAAAAAAAATACACAAATAGAGGAAATGATGCTTTAAAGAATGGCGTTGGTCCCATTTTCGATGAACTCTGAATTTTCGAAAAATTGCAAAGTTAGAAATAATGCGAGAAAGTATGTGATGTTGTACCACCACTATTTTTTTAAATTAATTCTTTCCATTCGACCTGAGGACTTTCGTGTGTTTTCAGTTTTACGAGCTGATGTTTTTGGATTTGGGCAATCCTTGACAAATTGAGGTTAAATTACTCTGGCTCGTTTCATTCATTAGTTTTGTTTTATATGCTATTGAATTTTAATTTGGATTTTTGGAAATAAACTGTTCCTGTCGTGAAATAGGTTATTACATCATATTGTAACCACTGCCCTGGTTCCATAATATACGGGCTTGGCCCTGGGTCGTAAACGTGTCAAAGCAGCCCTCGACCTGTGGCTTCTGTTTCTCGTCACAGCTCGCTGCCGCGCAAAAAAATCTTTCTTCTCCTTCCCAGAATTGTGGTTAGTTGTAAATGAAACTTTCATGAACGTGTTCCTGGGTCTTTCTTGTAATGTTATTGCAAGTTTCCTGATATACGTCTGCTTACGTATTTTTGTAAGTCAAGAAACGCAAATGAAATGTTGCTTCTAGCAGGTTTGATTTCAATAATTTATTTACAAATAATAGGAAAGTGAAAAAATATTGCTTTTCTAAGAAAAGTAGTTATAAAGTATTGAAGATTAACGAAAAAAAATCATTACTTCAATAGTAACCGAGAAATGTGGATACCAAAATGGGATGAAATTATGACCGTCTAGGTTCTTATAAATCTCCCATTTTCGCGCACGTTCTACACAAAAATGGACGAAAAGCAAATATAGTATAAGACATTAAGAATTGGACATTTCTCTTTTCATATGTACTTTAGTGAAACAAATCGGACAATTTTGAAAAAATATTCTTGTCCGCTTTTTCGGCTTGTATACCATTGCGATGCATTCAACGTCTGCTTGCACTCTCAGACTTACCGTCTCAGCCTCCGCGGTCTCGCTTTCTGTTGATTATTTCTGACATCCATGATTACACATTTCATGTTTAACTATCTCTAAGGCCCCCATAGAAGCTCAGTTTTCCTCTCTTTTCTCCTGTTCGTTCCTCAAGTCGGCGGCGGTGGCGGTGGGACTGTAACATGTTCATATCATACCCTTGTACGAAGTAGAATTTCAGCATTACAAGTAGAGGCACTCTCTCGGCTTGACACAGCCATGCCCTCTTCTGAGCAAAAGCGAGCAACGGAAGGCTCGGGGGAGGGGACAAGTACACCGTTTGTGAGCTCTTTGACGTGCGCAGAGCTTCAGAATACGGACGAACACAAAGACGAACCTCGAAGAAAATATGGAGCCAATGGGTTTCGTTAACCTGCAGTGTTTCAGCCATAGATATACGTGCGTATCCGAACGGATAAAACCCAGCAGTTAAGACGTTCAACTATCCGTAGCGTGTGTGGTCCCTTTAACTCCAGCCTCCGGCTCACTGCCTTGGAACTGCCGCCATACCTTCTTCACGGGCGCAGTTCCCGCTTCCATTGACGGCTCTGTCGCCACAAATACCTTCGGGATGATCTTGGCTCTCCCGGTGACGCCGTGTCGAAGGCTGTGTTGCCGACGTTTCGACCATCCTTTCGTAGTCCTCCCAAGCCAGACCAGCAAAACCAGCCAGATCAGCTCTGAGGAAGACCACGAAAAGATGGTCGAAACGTCGGCAACACAGCCTTCGACGCGGCGTCACCCGGACAGCCAAGATCATTCACATGACTCCGGCCGCGGAAGCCTACGACTTCTCATAAATACCTTCGTCGCCGTCGCGGTCCGCTGCCGATTCAACTATCGCCGCGTAGCTGCCGCTCTTGTCTTTGCTATTGCTGTCACGACCGCTCTGTCACTGATCGCAACCCCAGCCACATCGCCGCGATTTCTACCGCCGAAACTCCCTCCGTACCAGGCGCGGTTCGTCATTAAAGGCTGTAAGGCGGAGTCTCTCCTATAGAAATCGCCCCCCAAAAGAAATTTAAAAACATATTTATTTATTTATTAATAATGGCTTTCTGAGTTATATTATGTAACAATCATATTAAAATTTTGTTTGTCAGGTCGATAACGGCTGTCCGAAACGCATTTGAAGCTGTTAACAGCGAAGAGAAAAACGTTAGGCTCCTACTTCATTCCGGCATAAGGCCTGTGTAAAACGAGGAGGCGTGACGTCATGCATTCACTGCACAGGCTTACCGATAGACGAAGGCTGCGGCCAGGTAGCCTTCAAGGGTGGGGTCTAGGGCCTGAAGAAGGGTGTGCTCACCAGATAGCGTTACTATGCAGCTCAGCGAGTAGCACTGTGCATTTCTAGTTTTCCCAATATGCGGTAGGAGCGCTACTCCCTTAAGCCTTTATCAGAAGCGCGAGGCATTACAGGACTGTAGTCTTTGTGATCGGATGATATTATTTATAGAAATGTAATGCATTGGCAGCCTTCCCCAATTAGAAAACCACGAGCCGCAACTGTTCCGTACGTAGCTACCGCTGTCGACTCACGCCGCCACAGATGCCCTGCGAGAAGCAGTGAACAGAACTGAGATACTATACGTGCAGGTTTTCTTGAGCTCCCGAATACGTCTCCTAATAAACTCCTTTTTTGCCAACATTAGTTGAATTAAGAATAAATGATAGCAACGAGCGTTGTATACAAAATCTGTCAACCAGAAGTGTTCGTTCCCGTGTAATAGATAATTTTGCATTGAAAAACGAACTACAAAATTGATATTAAATTCCTTTTATCAAAATAACCAAACTCCCCATTCCTCTCGCAACTAGCGAAGTGAGGACTCAAGAAAACGTGCGCGGATAATACTACCACCACAATTGTCACCAAGACCAATCATCATCACCAATTCACCACCAATACTATCGCAGGCAACTATCTCTACCACCCCACCGGACCGACGCCGTCTTCGTTATACCACTACCATTACCACCTACATATACATTACCTATATCCACAACCTCTACCAATATACTGCCAAATAATGCTACCACCATACTGCCCTCATCCCCAATACTATACCCAATACCACCCTCCCACATGCCACTGCTTCCTCTCCCACAATTACTGATATCATCAGCACCACCATTACCTACACTATTCCGGATAACCACCACCACCACCCACCACACTACCATATCATTACCACCATCACTTCCTCTACCCTCCCCCGTCGTTGATGCTGCCACCACCACCACCACCAACACCACCAACACCACCACCACCACCACCACCACCACTATTCCTCTCATCTACCATCCCCCATCGTTAATACTGCCACCCCACCTCTCTTAAACCACAATCACCCCGGACAGCCATCTTCATCAGCTTCCTAGACAGATCCCCCTGGACCACCGCCAAAGCCGCTATCGTCACCGCCAGCGCCGTGACCGCGTCCTCTGCGGTCACCGCGCCGGCCGCCGGTAGATGGCTGCGGTCACGCTTCGCCGTGCACGAGCGCCGCAAGGGGGCGGGGCGGGGTGGGGCGGGATGGGGCGGGGTGGGGCGGAGCGGAGTGGAGCGCGGAGAAGCGGAGCGGGCAGAAGCGGGGCGGGGCGGGGCAGGGAGAAGCGGGATAGAGTGGGGCGGAGCGGGGCGGAGCGGAGCGGGGCAGGGAGAAGCGGGATGGAGCGGGCCGGAGCGGAGTGGAACGCGGAGAAGCGGAGCGGGGAGAAGCGGTGCGGAGCAGGGAGGGGCAGGGTGGGGAGGGGACGGGGCGGGGCAAGGTTGACGCGCCATCTGTCCCGGGATCGTCGTCCGCCGCGTCCCTCCGAAGGCGCCTGGGATTATGCAGCCTTCGCAAGGAGCATCACAACGCGGCAGCCATCGCCAGCGGTCGGGCCATCAGGCTACCGGGTCACCGTCTAATGAAATTTTGTGCAAGCGAAGAGCAACGAAAATAGTATTCAAACGTTTGTCACCAAGGATTAGGTCGTAAGCTTGTTGCGAGCAGACCTGTCACCAATTAGTTTCTTAAGGTTTGTTTCGTAATAGTAAAGTAAGGCCTGTCGCCATAACGCAATCTGCTCAAAATAAGACATTAGTATGGACATAACAACCCTATTCATATTTTAATGAAAGGCTTCTTTTAGGCTTGAGGTTCTGTAACTTGGCGTAAAACTTCAATAAGGAATGAAATGCTTTAGTTATGTGTGAATTGAGGTTCTCCTACTCTCAAAACTAGTACGTCTTCGACCGAGTAATCAACCCACCAATATGATGTGCTCTGAAAGGGATGATCGGGGATATTCCGTCGCTGTTAGTGTTGCTCTGCACCGACATCCGCACAGAATCAATTGGAGGAAACGGTGGAAACAATCAGGGCACTCCTCCTCTGGAATTCTCTTTCCTCTACCAGGCAGTTAAGAATAATTACTCATTACTAGGGGGCGGATTTCAATGAAATGTCATCTTTTTTCTTCTTACTTTAGAGAAATGTCTTTAAGTATAAAATTTATTTTATGTTATGACAAAAGGAAATAACCCATTTATATGGGTAATTGTTTGATTTTACGTCGATTTCGACTAATAAGTAATTTTTAATTCGTTTTTCCGTAATTTTTAATGCGTTTTCGCTCATTTCAATTATTTTAATATCATTTGCTTCAAATAATATTTTCGAGGTGCAACAAATGCTCTCCACAGAATCCCTAAGTACATTTTTCTTCGCTGAAAAGTTGTAATGTCAGCCATTGTTGGTATGTAATCTAAAGTTCCTGTGTCGCCTGTCAGCGCATTGGTGATTAAACTGATTTCCGGATAACTATAGACGGAGATTTTCTGCTAACGAACTGTCGAAACCAAAAGTTTGAAAGCCGAGTTCACTTGAACGAATGGAAGAAGCCTGGATTACATCAGAAACAAATCCAACAGCTTAAGTTATTCATCCGAACTGATTTTGATCAAGTGAAGTCGTAGGCTTCCGCGGCCGGAGTCATGTGAATGATCTTGGCTGTCCGGGTGACGCCGCGTCGAAGGTTGTGTTGCTGACGTTTCGACCGTCTGTCTTGCAGACCAGCCCTGGGGAAGACCACGAAAAGATGGTCGAAACATCGGCAACACAGTCTTCGACGCGGCGTCACCCGGACAGCCAAGATCATTCACATGATTTTGTTAAACTTTTTACGTCATTTTTCTTTGCTTTTAGGGTATTTGAAATACATTTTAAGAGCATTTTATTGATCTTTTTTGGCGATGTTTTAGGTCATCAAAATCCGCCCCCAACTCAATACATTACATATTACATCTCTACTTTACTTCTCGATGTTCGAATTCTCTTTTCTGAGACACATTTCGCGCTTCGTTTATGAGAAGAAAAAGGAAGTATGTCTGTTCTTTATCCAACGTCAGACTGAAATGTAAACATTGCCATGTGGATAGTAAAGCTGATTGGCTGCAAGTTCCACAAACACATTTTTTTCTTTAGAAATGTTTAAGTACGCGTCTAACAAAATACTTACGCAAAATTCAAGTAAATGCCTGTGATATGCATTAGAAAATCTGATTGTTTCTAAAATAAGTGTAAATTTACTTTACATTCTATGCATACCAGGCGAGGAAGAAGTTTCTATGTAATGAGGGGGGGGGGAACACGTGTGCTCATCAGTGAAACCATTTGAGTTGTGCAGAAGCAATGAATGTAAAATAAATTTTCTATGTTATGCATTTTCACTTAGGTGCTACGACTAAACAATTATCTCCATCGCCGTCAACGTCTGAATTTGTAAAACATTTACGGAAAAAGTAGAAAAACTGTTATTTTAAAACGTTCAATTCATTACGCAAGGAGAAAAGGAAACTTGATATTTGTTGACGACAGAGCCACAGTCAGATTTAGAATAATTGTTATATTTATACACAGAACATTTAAATTTCATGCTAAATCATTGATATGTCACTGCTGTACCAATTTTAGGCTGCACAAATTAAAGCTGTACCAATTTTTGTCTTTCATGTACTAATAAAAATCAACATGTAATGTGCAAGACAAGACAAGCTCGCGTTTTTTGTGGTATTATCTTACGGACAGTACCTTTGACAACTTTTCGAAATAATAATGTGCTGAATGAATGCATTTTATCCGTACGTGTGCTACGATGTCAATCCCCGATTGACTAGCAAACGTCCGTTTCTCTTTCGCATTCTACACATACCGATGGACAAAAGAGTATTGTGCAAGGTGGGATGAATTCGAGATCGCTTACATACTGAAGTGATAGCCGAGCGTTGACAGCTGGTAAGAAGGGGGACAGCTCAGAGGTGACAGACCACGCACTTCAGCGGAGGGATGCATTCCGGGTTGTTTACACCCATTTCATTATCTTCTTGGATAAAGAATACCATGTCTTAAATTAACATTTGTTCAGAGTGCACTTTCGGTCGTTAAAAAGAAGTCTCTTTTTTTACTTTCTTGTATACGTACGTATATACGGAGTTAATATACGTAGTATAGAGAATGATATGTAATGCTGCGAAAAAACGGCTGATTTTCGGCTGAAAAAATTCATTCCCGGGCCTTGATAACGAAAAAGTGGATAAATCCTGTTTCTAAATTAAGAAAAAAATCCTCTAACACGTGGTGTAGACAGAATCCCTATTTCGTGGGTCCTTGATACCGGAAAGAAAATTGACGCCAAAACATCCGTCCGTCCGTCTGTACGTCTGTGAACACTACTAGTGCCTAAACCATACGAAGGATTTTTTGCAAATTGAGGAAACTTGTCCATCTAGCTCTAGTTGAAACTGAAATTTTGAAAAACATTCATTAATTTTTGTGGGTGCATTGCATGAAACCCCTGGGATATTTTCAAAATTTTCTCAAAAACGGCTCCAATTTTTTAAAATTTTCTTTTATGAATGGAGTAAAACACACTTATAAAGGTTGCATAGGTCCGATTTTCACGATTTATTCTGAATTTTACAAAATTGCAACAGTTTGAATTTTTTTCGGCGTTTTTCTACATCTACAAAATTGAAGATAGAGGTTTTTCCTTGAAATAAAATTTGTTGTCCATTATTTAATCATACATTAAGATCGAGTAGCGTTTTGTTTTACAATTTTAGTACTTTTCGTGCAATAGTGCGTGCAATATTTGCAATTTTAAAAAATTACAAAAATAAGATTTTCTTAAAAATAGCTCCAAATTTTTTAAAACTTTTGATAGGGATAGTGCCAAATGCACTATATAAGATGACACAAGCGCCATATTCCCATATTCTTTTGTTTATACAAAAATTACAAAAATGTATTTTTTCTACTTTCTCACATTGTTAGTATTTACATTAGCAGCAATTTGTTCACATTATTATATTTATGAGTATATGTAATTTAAATAATGTCAAATAAAATTTCTCGAAAACTCAACAGTTTTCTGATAAAATGAGCTGAAAATTCCGCATTTTCAGAAACGTTCAAACGCCATTTTCTCAATAACTGCTTCAAATTTTTTCTTGGAACTTTTTCAACGTATAGTTCAAATAGTAATGTTAAAGATGGCATAAAGTTCATTTTGCTATGTTTGAAATATCCCTCAAGCAGTTAATATGCATATTTCCAGCGATTTGTATATATAATTGCATTTGTGACGACGTGTTTAAATTTCTTCAAATGAAGTTTTTCAAAAACTCAATAGATTCCTGTGAAAAAGAGCTTCAAATTTCGCAGTAACACTTAACATTTAACAGTAACACTTAAACGCCATTTTCTTAAAAACAACTCTAAATTCTTCAACGAAAATGCCCATTTAGGACGAGTCTTTAATATTCGTAAAGTATTATTTCGGTTCTACTATAAGGAAACCAAAAAATTGCAAAAAAAATGTACTTTGGCCGATGATAGATGGCAGCGATGGCCGATGAGGATGGGGCAAGACCGTAAGGCCATTCCACACCAAGGAAATTAGAAAACTTTACTACGAGAAAGTCTGTATCATTCTGTAGCGCCACTAGTTAATTTCTATGACTAATAGCGTTTTGATTTTAAGTTTTTAATTCAATTGCCCCGTTCACTTATCTACATTTATTGTCGATAATTATGCCAGACATGCGTACATTCTTTTATATGACGTAGGAAGTCATTGTGAGTCTAGTATACGTCTGTGAGAACGGGCTCAGTGAAGCAGCGGCAGCGGGCTCAGCGAACAAATGCAGGAGAGATCGACCTCAAGACAGGTTGACTAAACATGAAGGTAACACGAGGAAAGATTATCTACATCCGTGACATTTTGTTCTTTGAGTATTTGGAAAGAGAAGTTTGTGTACTACCGGTGACATCAATGACGCCGTTTGGCGTGTTCGAAACAACTCCAATATTTTAAGGAACTCAAACGGTACTTCATGTGCAACGCTACTAATTATATGAAGGATAAGAGCGAGAATCAACACGGAACTTAAGAACATTTTTAAGTCAGCGCACCTGAAGAGAACAGAAATAAATACGGTGTTCGTTTTTGCCACAAATTTTGTCTGCAGATTGTATTTATCTTCAATCAATAGTCAAACTACAAGACGAATAGAAAAGAAGTATAATCTTAGTTGGGGTTTTATTTGTGGAGAAATATATATGGCTGTGATAAAGTCGGATATTGTATTGCGTTTCTATACTATATATCCATGTACTGTGTATAGTATTATTTAATTTGACGTATTGTCGTCAAATTTGTCATTTTATGTCAAAACCATTTTCAATAGTAATTATCAATTCAAAAATTAAACCGAAATTTTTCGAAAGAAAAATCCTTTAATCGTCATTTTGCGAGCCTAAAACAAAAAAAGGGCAACTACATTCCTGGGCGCCCTTTTCTATTAAACTTTTTTATTTACATATGACATTTTTCTACGAAATAAATAAAACAATAAGATCGAAATTAGAACCTTAACGATACAATTAATAAATACGATTTTATGTTTAATCATTTACAGGACCGGTTGATGGTTTGGAGATCTTCTTCCTCAAAATGTGGTGTATTGATTCTCCCCAATTGTCACCTTAAAAATAGGCAAATTACGAATTGATCATATTTAAAGAAATAAAATGTTTTATTACATAGAGCTCCGAGGCCTCTTTCCAAGACCCCCCCCCCGCTCCCTGTCCCTCTGCTCCCCTGCCCCCCTTCCCCCCCCCCGAGTGCATGCTCATGCAGAGTACTCAAAATCATCAGCGAAAATAAGCCCGCGAAGCTGCGATCCTGGTCTGTTTTTCACTGACAGCGGCACTCGTATAAGCTACGCTGATGAGCTCCAGACCAACTGTCGTCGAGACACGGCTTGGCGCGTGCTACTCCTGAGATCGGACAACGCAGCATCCTCTTTCCTTTTGGGACGGCCCTTCTCGGAACAACCTCTTCAAATGCCGCTAGGCCTGTCCGCTCGCCGACAGTTAGCTGTCACTGGCGAGCTCGCCGCTCACACGTTGCCTTGTCCTCCGAGACGGAGCTGCCCAAAAGGAGCAGCAACGCGTTACTGTCTCGTCTGTTACTTTCCAGGAAGAAGAACTCCGTTTTAATGGTCTTCCTAAGAATGCCCACGAGACAGTGTGTAGTATTTGTATGATTGATCGAACTTTGGTTTGTTATAGCTAGAGGCTGGACTTTTAGGGGCAAACTGTTCCTAATTTAGGTGCTAAAATAAGTGCAAAAAATAATAAAAATAGGTGCATTTTCAGGTGCAAAAAAAAAAAGGTGTATGATAACTAGGTACTACAAATATATTACATAATACAGTACATAATTTATACCATAACATGACAAATCCAAAAGAAATGTTGAGGAAAATCAGGTAAGTTACATACAACTACAGTTTTTAATACAGATTGGCATGATCAATGATATCACTAGGGAATGGAATTCATTGGAAACGTCTGTCCGGTTCTGACGTAAGTTTTGCAGCCCTTTGCGAAGGGGCGGAGTCATTGAGGTAGGGTGCGCGGTGAGGGGCGAGGGGCCAGGGAACGTGAGAGGGCAATGGGCAATAGGATTTGTTTGAAATATGTCTTTCAGTTACCGATGGGTGGTAGTACATGCGATCAAGATCTTAGTTGAAGCATTGTTGAGAAAACATCAGATTTGCCATCAGAAGTGCGTAAATGTTAGACGTGAAATAGCACAATTCTAAATATATCAGAACTGAACTGTGTTCGCTTCAAAGCACCTTTGGCATCGGCAAGATGTCAGGTAAAAAAGACAGCTGTCGGGATAATTGGTAAAGAACAACAATGGATCTCCGTTACTTTTGTACTTCTGAGATTAAAAATAGATAATGTTATTTTGGAGCAAAGTGTAGCAAAACAAAATTCATGGCTTTCAAAGTGTCTGATTCAACTTTCAACAGCGTAATGTACACATTCATAATAAGTGTTTATTGGCAAATGGTGGGAATATGTGCAGAGAGTCTATAGATGCAGTGGAGTAATTTAGGTACTAATTAGGTGCAAGGAAATTTACTGAAATGCTTCGAAATGGGTTACATAGCATGTTAGCAATAAAAAAAAAATGAAAGCTCCTAATGCGCTTTGCCTTTACGTGCACGACCTAAAAGTCCTGCCCGTTGTTATAGCTTAGAAAAAGGATAAGATTTTCCTTGCTCTATGGTTATAGTCATTACTTTTATTGAGTTATCCACACATTTGTATATAATATGATCAAATCTTAGGAACACTTGTATCAGTAAAAGTAAATGTTTCACTTAAAATAACACCTCTCCATTAAATCAGTCAATATTTCTTTTGACTTTCCTTTCCGATCCCCCATTTCAAAAGTGCGAATGTTTTAACACTAAGAAGAGTTTAAGCTTTTATTCCTCAAAAAAGAACCAATGACCCAGATATCGATATTGATACGCTTACAGGAAAGTGGTCTCTGACTGTTGTTTGCACCATATGTACACGAGTTCATGTTTGGATCATTGCACTGTGACCTCAGTGTCGTGCACGAGGACAATGCTCGTGTAAAATCAGTTCCGTTTACTTTTAAGCTGGTCAGTAACCAAGAGAGTAACGATTTCTGTTACATTGCAATGTCATACAAAGTATGCACCGAATAATAAATTTTATTTGATTTTACGTCAGTGACCTTGTTTTGTTAATCGGCGATATGACCGTAGATTGTCTGCTTTTCAGACACTTGTATCATTTATACCCAACTTTTCTGCGTATCTCAAAAGCAATAAGGAAACAACATTTCGTAAAGGAAATATTTGTATCTTTTTATTGAATCATCAAGAAAAAATCTATACTGATCTGAAACGTGCGAAGAATTTTTAATTACGTCTGATTACGTTCACCGGTCGTTTTCATATGTATTTTTCTTACGATTATTCTTTACATCCGTAAATCCGCTCTCATGCTGAACTTCATACTGACCCCGAAAGAGAAAGTATATTTGTGATCTGTTCCCTACAAATACGAATAGTTTCCGGAGAGATACTTATTTCGAGAAGCACCCTAGCCCGTAATGAGAAACCGATTTGCCGAGCAGGCAAGCGTCTCGACACACACCGCTGCGTTGCCTACGCAACTCGCCTTTTGAGCAAAAATTCTCTTTCTGCTCTAGTTATCCCAAATGTTTATCGTTAAGATATAAGAAGCTCTGGATTCCTGTTGTCCAGATTCCGTTGCAGATACGATTCAGGCCGGCATTGCTTGCTACTGGCTTAACACGGCTCTCTGACACCACCCCACCGCCTTGCCACCGTCACTGTCCCTGCCGCCGCCACCACAACCACTACCACCACCACCACCACCACCACCACCACCACCACCACCACCACCACAACCGCCACCACAACCACCATTGCCACTATTGCCACTTGGACTGCCTCCCCGTACGGCTCGACAGCGGTTCTTCATGGGTTTGTGCTCCTTCACCAAAATTCCAGACTCGCCTTTCATTTCCATCTTTTTTTACGTCTTGCTTCCAATGGACTCTGATATTCGTTATCTAAACCTGAGGAAGTTAATAACTGCATTCAATTGCAAATATTATTACTCCTTCTAGACATAAAGAGCACATTGCCACAATCATCTCCAACCTGTTCTCTATCCTTCGGTTTTGCTCGTGTTCTCTCCATTGTTTCTATTTTCCGCTCATTCATCACCTAGTATAGTATAATGCTGCATGAATTCCAACCGGCACTTTCTAAGAAAATATTTCCTCGTCTTCGACCTTCATCAATAAATCAATTCTTATCTTTAAGCTCTTATACGCGTACAGTTTCAGTTACTAGTCTTACATCTTGTGGTCTTTACCGAATCATCTCCACAATTCTTTTCGAATCCTCTTCATTTGAGTTTTCGCTCTTCTTCCGTTTTATCCTTTCCATAACTTTTCGCTTCGTAATCCATTGAATTCTTCCCGCTCCCCGTTCACATGAACACGTCCCACAGACTCTTCTTCTTGGCTCCCTTATCAACTCTCCCTTCTACGTTTTCCCATACAACCCATTTTACACCAGTATTTGCCTCATTATTCATTTCTATTTTGTCTGCCTTATTAATCTGTTTCGCAGCCATCATCATCTTTCCTCCTCATTTCCCTATTTCCCGTTTCTTCCCTCTTCTCCCTCCTTTCTCTGTAATACTTGTATAACCTCTCTCTATACTACAAGTAGTTGCGGATCCAGAGGGGGAGGCAAGGGGACATCCTTTCCCACAAGAATGGCTACAATTTTTGTTTGTTACCTCTCTTTATTTGGCAAAATTGTTTTAAATATTTATGTTGCAATTATGTAATTATTAAAAAAATAATATAGTACAGTATCATACGCACAATTTATATATATATATATATATATATATATATATATATATATATATATATACTAATATAACAATAATATACAGTATAACAATAAATGTTTATTATTTAACAAAAATCTATGATCAACTGGATCCGCCCCTGACAACAAAATACTTTTATAACCTCCCTCTTCCTCCTCCTCCTCTTTCTTGTCTGCTTGCTCTGCCTCCGTGTTCTCTTCCTCGCGCAGCCTCTCCTGCGCGGCCGCGTGCTTAACCATCCTTCACAATTCGCTCGGGTTGCGCGACGCTTTCGAGCGCGGCCCATTACTCCGGGTGAGCGGCGCCGCGCCGCGCGGCGTGGGGGGCGTGGCGTGGCGGGGCGGGGCGGGGCGTGGCGTGGCGGGGCAGGGCGGGAGCGAGAGGCAGCGGGGCTGATATAGGGCGGGGCGGGGAAGGCACGGGCCACGGCTGACTGAGGTGGGACGGAACTGGACTGGAAGAGTCGAGTGGAGTCGCTCGGGTCGGGGACGTAGCGAGACGAGAGCGAATTGGGTGAGGTGTGGCGGGAGGGCAGAGTAGTAGGGAAGGAGCGAACGGGTGAACTGACGGGTCGGGCGGAAGGGACGGAAATGGACCAGACATCAGATGAGACGAGACGACGAAGCGAAACTGGTCAAGACTACACATCGCGACGAGACGACATCACACGACACATGAGTCGAGACTGAGAAGGGACGACGAGACGAGAAGGCTTTGACGGGATGGGGCGGGGCGCAAAGGGGCAGAGCACAACATGGCGGGTGTACTTGATATGTGGTGGAGCACGCGTGAGTGGGGAGGGGCGGGGCGTGCCGGACTTGGTGGGTCGGAGCGGGGCGGAGGGGGGGGGTGAGCTGGGAGAGGCGGGGCAGAGGGGCAGGGGCGTCGTAGCCAGCACCCTTATGCTCGGTAACAGCCCCGGTAGAACCGGCGCTTCCCCGCTCGTTTCGTGGAAAAGCAGTTGGAGCAAAAATTAAGCGGTATTGCAGGCATAAAAATTCTTCGAAACACTTGTTTCTGTCATGCGCACCATAGCACATTGAATTGCGGTAGCGTTACCTCTTCATTCTTTGAGCGCAATCGCGCGATATGATGAAAAGGATTTTTCAAGTGGACGGAGCAATAGGGGAATACTCTTGTCAGACTTTTTTCTTTATTTTTCTTGATGTGGTGAGATGAGAATACAAACGTACGAGAATGTTTTTGTTAGATTTCTGAGAAATTCAGTTGTTTTCTTGTACTTTACATGAAGAAAACTTGTTTCCGTTGATTGCAAAGAAATATATTCTTTTATAACAATTTCCTGCATCCCCTAGATTGAATTATGAAAAACTGAAGAAAGATGTTTTTTTTTGTTTATTATTACTCGTTGTTTAGCCTCTGGGATGGCTCATGGATAGCTTACTAGCTATGGTCCCGGGATCGATTCCCGGTCGAGGCAAAAATAGAGTTGTAGATTTGCTTTAAAACCGTTCCAGTTTCAGTAGCTGTGTGACGAGGAAAAGCTCAAGCAGGCGTATCTTGCTAGTTACGGTGAAGAGAATACGTCATGTTCGCCTCATGACGCTCGTACCCTCAAGCATGGGAATTTAACTAGGCCCAAGCATGGGAGACACCGGTAGCTGGCCGGTGAAGTCGGACTACCGACTCAATAACGCCAAATACATACAAGCATTACTCGTTGTTTAAGGATATGCGGCCAAAACATACTTTTGAGATGAATTGATGTGCTGTTGTGATGAGATGAATTGATGTGTGGTACGATTTATGGCGGAACAAACGAGTAGTTTTCGCATCGCGGAATTCGATTTCCCAGTTTGAGTGTGGTTAGAAAATGCGACAATCGCTCTTGTACGTTTGTAATTCAGACAGTCGCCGTATTTTTGAACAGATTGTGTACGTGCCATGTTCATGAAAACTTGAATTTTGAAAATTTAAAGCCTTTTTTTAATAGTCTGCCCGTTGGTAGTTTATGTGTGTTGGTAGTTTGTGTAGTAAAAGCGCTAGTAGTAGTGACAGCGCTGAGCACACCTTGAGCCCAAATATACGCGCTCGAATTCAAAATCCAGCGCTGGAAGATATCTTCGCAGACCGAAGGAAACAGTGGCATGTTTTGGGTCAAGTTGCTTGTGTGATCCTTAATTGAAATTAACCCATCACTGGCCGCAAGTTTCAGCTAGTTGTAAGAAACATACGAATAATAGAAGGTGGTACGAACTATTGAACCACAACTAGTTATTTTGCGTTTCAATGAATTTTCATCAGATCTCCATGCCAACTGCCACTAGAAGAGCGTAGCAGCGTTCAATTTCTTGACGAAATTTTCGTCCCAGCGGCGGAGGCGTTCCATTGCTTCATGCTCTTAAAGCCTCACACATAACAGCAGAACACAAAGAAAGATAACTTATAATTTCAGGCTAATTAATGCTATAGCCCGTTATTTGAGACTCTTGTAGTTTTCTAAAATATCATTTAGTCAGCTTTAGAATAAAACCAGCTGACATGAAATTAGAAATAAAGTACTAAACTAGCAAGTAGCTAGTACAAAATTACGTGTTCAATAAATATAAACTACTCACAAAAACTGAAAATATTATTTATTTTTATTAATATTTAATATTAAAAAATAAATAACAAATTGCAACACTCTGATCGTAGTGTAAATAAAGCCAATGATTAACCCGGGAGTGCCCGCAATAGATAGACTTACGCCAGAGCCCGCAAAGTATCTCAGACATAACTGCAACTTTTTCTGAATGCGATTGATCTGAAGCTCTATTTACTGAAATAGTACGTATTTTTATTTAGCCTGTATATATCCTCCAATGCAATTGCTAATGAACCTCACACTGCAGAAACCTTGCCTGAATACTTATGGTGAGAAAGGTAAAAATTGACAAAGTACACGCAAAAATCATTGAACATCTTATTATCTCATTAAATAATATTAAATACAATTTTCACAAATGATTTTGGCATGGTCTAAATAAATATATAATTTACATTTATACAAAATATTTGGAAAATGTTTGTCTTTTTTCCATTTCGCAAGATTTACATTTTTTTCAAACGTCTCCTGCACGTCTTTCTCTTTGAGAAGAAATTGTGACAGTCGATCGTAGATAAGACAAATGATTACATTTTCTGAATGGTACTTGTCATAGACACGGATGAAAATTATGCCATGATACATACAAGGAAGTATCCTTGGACCAATACTTTTTGTAATGTATACTTCTGACCTACCAACAACAAAATGCACAATGATAGCCACATTCGCTGACGACACAGCTATCGTAGCTGCCAACGGGGACTCAACTCGAGCATCACAACACCTGCAAGTGCCCTTGGATAAGGTAATAATAATAATAATAATAATAATAATAATAATAATAATAATAATAATAATAATAATAATAATAATAATAATAATAAGGAAATAAATGGAGAGTAACTATAAACACAGCAAAATCACAACACTAACTTTTCTCTTCGAAAGGAACAGTGTCGAAAAGTGAAACTAAACTCATCAAAAGTCTCAGTAACAACTGTTGTGAGGTATCTTGGTTTACGTCTAGATAGACACTTAACCTGGAAGCCCCATATCACAAAAAAAAAAGAAGAAAGAATCACAAATGAAAGTAAGCTAATTATCATGACTTCTTAATCGAAGATCTAAGCTCTCCTTATACAACAAATTATTACCGTACAAAGTAATAATCAACCGAACATGGACTTATGGCATAGAACTGTGGTACAGCCAGCAAGTCAAAGTTGGAGATCCTGAGAAGATTTGGAACAAAAACCTTGAGATATTTATGCAACGCGCCGTGGTTCGTAACCAACAATAATTTGCATAAAGACTTGAACATCTCAACTATGGCAGAGACCATCACCGAGCGAAGTAAGAGGCATCAGACGAGACTGAGCTACCACCCAAACCAACAATCAGTAAACATGTTGGACAACAGTGAACATGTGTATAGACTAAAGCATGAACATACGAGAGTATCTCTATCGATTCACGTAATAGTTACTTACGTTTTGTGTACCATTTACTAATTGTTCCAAGTGAACAGATTGTAAATTAGCAGTATTGAAAATAAGTGATACGTACCGCTTAGGCCAGGAGCTCACAATGCACTGGCGCCAGCGCACGCAACGTATATGACAGATATCTAGCAGCGCAGCGAAGTTTCAACATATTCACTGGAAATGATTCAGCGAAAGGATAAAAATAGAAGGCCAGACATTCTCAGAAAAGTAAAATGAAGGAATACATGAAATACCAGACAACTAATGCATCGTAATAATTCAGGAACATAAAATTGCTGTGGCTTGGATCTCACAGTTCTATAGCGGGCACTCTCGGGTTAATTTCAAACCAGAGAGCAGAACGAAAGTTATATCTAATAATAATAATAATAATAATAATATATTTGGCATTATTGGGTCGGTAGTCTGACTTCGCCGACTAGCTACCGATGTCCCCCTTGCATGGGCCTAGTTAAATTTCCATGCTTGATCGTAAGAACGACACGAGGCGAACATGTATTCTCTTCACCGTAACTGGCAAGATCCGCCTGCTGGAGCTTTTCTTCGTCACACAACTACAGAAACTGGGACGATTTTAAAGCAAAGCTACAACTCTATTTTTGGCTCGACCGGGAATCGAACCCGGGACTATAGCACGAGAAGCTAGTACGCTGCCCGTGAGACATCCCAGAGGCTTAATAATAATAATAATAATAATAATAATAATAATAATAATAATAATAATAATAATAATAATAATAATAATAATAATAATAATAATAATAATAATAATAATAATATACGATTTGTTGGTTTAAGCCTTGAATTAAATGCTCATGAGCTGTAGGTAAAATGCTCCCTCAATGTCATCCGGTGCCCTCGACCGCACCCTGTGCACTGACCCTGCGACTCCTCTCCGCGCCCGCCTTCGCATGACGGGACTTCCCCTGGCGTCGCGTCGCGTCGCGACGGCGCGGCGCCAGGGCGTCCGCTCGCGCGCGCCAGCGGCTTCGGCGGCGCCCGGAGGCGATGCGGCGCGACGCGAGCGGTGACCGCCAGCCCTCCCTCGCCCCGCCCCTCAGGGGGCGAACTGATGTTTTTTAATTTTTTTATTTAATATTTATTTACCATTCGGATGTTCATAGTTCAGTAACATTTAACTTTTTCATATGTATTGTTGACTTACAGCTATTCTTATTTCCTAAACTTAAAAACTAACTAACTACTGGAAGGGGTAGGAAGCTACACTCTGCACCTACTGTTCACAATTGTTGGAAAATAAGTTTAGGAAGGCGTTAAAAGGGTAACGGTTTTTTATGCGTGTTGGCGAACTGATGTAGGGAGGGCAGTCGGAGCACGGGTGGATCCAGCCGATCGTTTTGGAAGGGGGCCATCATAGATTTTTGTTAAATAATAAACGTTTGTTATTATATTGTGTATTATTGTTGTTATAGTGAATATGATACCATACAATATTTAAAAAAATAAGTACATAATTCTAACATAAATAAATATTTAAATCAATTTCGCCAAATAAAAAGAACAAACGAAACTTCTGGGCCTGGGGGGGGGGGCATAGCCCCCTTGGCCTCCACCTGGATCTGTCACGATATTAGAGACCATACTCCCCACAGAGTGAAATGGAGAGGCTCAGGGAGGGAGAAAGAGAGAGAGAGAGAGAGAGAGAGAGAGAGAGAGAGAGAGAGAGAGAGAAGAGGGAGGGAGAAAGTGTTTAATGATCACTGCCGGAAACGTACGGAATACAAGTAGGCCAATGATTAAGGGAAAAATATGCTCTCAATAGGCCCATATTCTATATTGTGATGATCCTGCATGTCAACCGCCTCGAAACCATTCAAAGTAAAAATTTAACTTATAAAAGTCGTAGAAAAAGTACTGTATGAAACTCGATGTAATGGGTGTGAAACTCGTGTGAAGTTTACGATACTCGCTTGTTCCTCGCTCATATCGTAATATCACACTCGTGTATTAATACCCATCTTTACATCATCGTTTCATAATGTATTATTTCCAAGTAGTAGGCATACGACCGATAGTGACACACACAGTTTGAAAATTCAGTGGGAAGGTGCAGTATGAGTATAGGAGGAATAACATTAATTCTTCAGACAAAATTGAAGCTGTTTCAATATTTTAGGATTTTTTCAGAGTTCGTGGGTATCTAAGGGAACCATGGACACTCACATTCCAGGATACGAAACGTTTCCTTTCAATTTCTGCACGCGTTGAAAATTAGTAATAGGGATGGCAATTGATACACCATTTCAACAATTCATTATTACGTACAACCAACTGTGTAGTCGTGTTTCTCTACTACTGTACATATGTGTGAGTTGTGGAGAGCATATCCAATATTTCCTGCCCTGCAAGTGTACGCGTAGGCACCCCATCTATTAAAGTATAGCTATAGTCGAACCCTCATCTTGCTAACCAAGAACACGGCAACGGATTCAGGGCATTTCTTTTGAATGTAAACTAGAGAAGATCGACGATAATGTTGATATTTATTTGTGAAACAAACACCGAGTATTTCTGTGAAGAAGAGAATCGGAACATGAATCAAGGGATCGAAATTAGTCGACGAATTACGAGCAACAAAAAGGCTCCAAGAAAATTACCAATGGCATTACCCCAAGTCCGGCAAGAATTTTGTTTCCCAACAGTTCTTGAACAAAGGCGCAGAAGAATGTTAAAAACTGGTAAAATGAGACACACTTGTAAACTGACAGATCTCATCTTTCGTTTTCTGTCTAAACAAACACTCTGAAAACAGTAAGGAAAATTGATTATCTTTTGTCTCTAGCTATCCAACTATACATTTCATTACTCCCTCTATAAACAGAGGTACGGAAAGAATAATAAAACAATCGTAAATAACAGGCATTATGCATATTATGGTCTTACAATTCATTCGGAAAAGCAGTAACCCTTACACCCCATAGAATATAACACCTGGTCGTTTCATACATAGTAATGCTTCTCTTCAAATCAGTAAGTATCAACCACATTTAGGAAAATAAATGATCTCGGAGACTGCAAAGAGCGAAAACACTTTGAAGTCGTTTTGTGTTTGAAGATCATTCTCATAAAAAGAAACAACTTTTTAATATGGCAAAAAATAAATTATGTAAAAATCAATAAAACAATGTATGCAAAGTTTAGTCATTTTACAATTATTTCATTTTAACACTAATGAATCTATGTGGTCTAAGAATTCTTGCTGAATGTCACTGAAAATAATTGTTGCTAATGGAACATTTCAAAAATGTAATTTTGCCATAAATTTTGAACCATTAATGGGAGAATAATCAGACGATCAGTAGCTCCTCTCCTACTGTATTTTTTCTCGCAAATAGATTGTCAACACCCAATAAAGACGGTTGTCCTTGATTGGGCCTGTAAATACAAAACTTCGTTAGAGTCCTGTAAAAGTAATGCAATTCAGAGTGGTATTGTGGTATTGTGAGTGGATTCATAGTGATGATAAGAGTGTTTTAATTTTAGTGTGGTTTTCGTAAAACGGATATAGAAGTAAGATAGATATCGATTCAACGGATTTTCCTCATAATTTCCTCGACCGAGGTCGAAGCGTTGCAATTCGATAGGCTTTTGTAACGAATTATTTATGGTTGCAATGTTTAAAAACAAATGCCGGAATGTTGGAATCCTATTTGACTCGATGACGAACGAAAGGAAATGATATCAGCTTATTGATAATTTTTGCTGATGTAACTATTGTATGTATTATTTGCGCACGTTTTCTTGAGCCCTAGCTTCGCTCGTTGCGCGGGGAGTGAGGAGTTTGGTTATTTTGACAAGGAATTTTATATCAAATTTGTAGTTCGTTTTTAAATGCAAATTATTTTCTATTACATGGGACCGAACATTTCTGGTTGTCAGATTTTGTTCCCAACACTCGTTGCTATCATTTCTTCTCAATTCAACTAATGTTGGTAAAGGAGTAGGGGTTAGTATTCCGGGGCTCAAGAAAACGTGCGCGTATAAATAGTACACTTACATTTGAGTATTTCCGTAACGGAATAGCACATTCTAGTTAAATGCTCAAATAAACAGTTTTTAAGTTATATCGTCACATTTTCTTTTCCAAGATATAATGAAACGAATCCATACTTCTTCCCAATTATTTAATTTGCCTATAAATTCGCAATTATTTGATACAATCGGCCAATACGTGCGCATAATTAATGCCGATACGAAGAGTTTGGTTTAATTCATTTCTGCGAATGAAATATGTTCCTTCTATAGTTTCAGTTGTCCTGCTCTACTCACGTTTCTATTTCGTAATTAACAATTTCCTCCTATCTTAGTAATACGATATTTATGACTGATTTCAATAACGTTTACCTTTTAAATATTTATTTACCTGTGGGCATCGACATACGATGGATTATAGGTCGTATGCAGATGAGCTGTCATTACGGATCGGCAATTTCTGGAAGTTTGTTTGAGTAAAGGAATTCTTTGATTGACTGCAGTGTAAAATAATTAATCCCTTTTCCCTAAATAACAAAAATAATATTTATTTCAGTTTAATTAATAACATTGCCTAGTGAGCTCATTTGATATTAGAATATCATTCCTGATGATAGTCATTCTTTGTACAATCAATTGAAATGTTCGTTTCTTATTTCAGATCTTCGTGCGCATTCAGGACCTTCTCGGATGAATTCCACACGAAGAAACTCCAACGTTTTCACGGCATCTTTTTCTCTTCAGCCGCCGCGATGATATGCCCTATCTCGCCCTGCTCAATGCGTTACTATAAAGTATCTGTCGCCAAAGAAACTATAAAATCGAGACTTGCAAATTATTAGCCGGTTCGTCAGATAATTATCAATTAATTGATATGCGTGCGCGATACTTCCCTACCCTTCGCCTAGGGCAGGAGCCTTACCGCGTCACTTCCTTGTGTTCATTAATAAAATGTTCAGGGGATGATATAGTTACTATATCCATTCTCTAATCTAACATCCGCATATATATATATATATATATATATATATATATATATATATATATATATATATATGTGTGTGTGTGTGTGTGTGTGTGTGTGTGTGTGTGTGTGTGTGTGTGTGTTTATATACAATCCACAAAACTGTATGACGTTAACATTCCTTGAATTTTTCTTTAACTATTCCTATAATAATGATAATATGAAGCAAGTCTACTCCCCACCTATGTTCAACGTTATGCTAGCTAATATAAGTATGACACAGTCCCCCCACGCGTCCTCATCTGATAATAATCTGCAGTGTACCAGATACGATGAGTTCGTTTTGGCTGTCAGCGACCGAAAGGGGCGATCCTGCTTCATGTGGTCATATTTACGCCTCCTATACACATCATTTCGTTTTCTCAAGAGGTTTTGATTTCCCTTCCCCGATATAAACTATGTTACTGTACTGCGAGCATTAATTTTTTTCCGGGTTTGTTTATTTACGCCCGCCACCATAACAACCCGTGATTTGACTCCATTCCCTATATATGCATAAATTAAAATATAATATCACAATATCTAATAAATGTCGTTGTAATGTTTACATTGATACCGCCAGGGTTTTCTCGTTCTTTACAATAAATGTTTGGGTACTTGGTATTTTATTCATGCGTATTGAACACAACACTGGCTTTATATAATATTAATATCTTATTCCTCAAAACAAGAATTGTCTAAGCATAATAAATTCAATGGATTTGAATTGTAAAATATTGAATTCTTAAATATTAGTGCAATGTTTACGAGATTTACGGGAGGTTCTGTTGATATACTCA
Source organism: Teleogryllus occipitalis (assembly GCA_011170035.1). Taxonomy (NCBI): domain Eukaryota; kingdom Metazoa; phylum Arthropoda; class Insecta; order Orthoptera; family Gryllidae; genus Teleogryllus; species Teleogryllus occipitalis. Next base: position 40,837 of record BLKR01015235.1, on the reverse strand, counting down.
CTTCATAAAAAATGTTCCCATTTAGTTGTATGTCAAAAAATGTCCTTGTGTTGTATGACAAAATCATGTTCCAATGTTCATTGTCAATGTGAGAATGAACATTGTTTTGATGTGTTTTGCCAACTTATTTTACAACTTTGTGCACCCCAGTGTGCTTCTTATAATTGTTTCAGCAAGCACATTATTCTGTGCGAACCCAGTTATCGTTTTTGGGTTTAACATTATTAGTTTACTAATTTGAACGTTTGCGCTTACTTCATTAATCGCGGATGACAGAGGAAATCTAGGTATGGTCGAATATCCCTTCGGGACGTAAAGGGCAAGCTGTCGGCTGGATAAAGCCTAAATCTCAAAAAACATTCATTTTAAGTTTGCATTTTTCTGTTTGGAACTTGAGTGAACAGGCAAATACATACCCTATCAACATTTGTATTTAGCCTCAAATGGAGAATTCGGGAAGTGGAGTTGCCCTTGACATGGATCCGCTTAGTGTAGTTCTCCCAAAAAGTAAATGATACAGACCCGTGTAAGAAATCCTTCAAACTGTCAACATCTCCTTATGCGTCTTAAGCGGTGAGACTGTTGAGTCCATGTCTGTTTGATGTCAGAAACGGTTTATTTTACTTAGGAAATGAATCATACAAATTAATTCATCTTAAAGTAGTAGGTTTTCTCGCTCACTCCTTTCTTCCTTTTTTCACTAAATCAATTCTACAAGTTTATTTCTTTTCCGTCATGCCGTCAGCCTCTTTCGTTCAATAAAATTCGTTCTTCCTCCCACAAACGCAGCGTCGCCCTCACCTGCGATGAGGTGTACGTCATTCGAATGACAATCTCTTCCACGCACCTTCTTTCCCGACATCGTTCACAACCACTTCCCCCACCCTTCGATCTCCCTTCGGACGGGCCTCGTTCCGCCTCACTTTGCATAATGCATGCGCCTTTTGTGGAATCATACATCCCGAGCCGCCTTTCTGCGTATTCTTTGCTGTCAGGTCTACATGAGGCTTGAGTTTATTTTTGTGCTTTGTGTAATACTATATGCTTATCCTCTGTTCTTTACGAGCTGGCGCGCGTGTTTGTCCGATAAGAAAGAGAAACGGCGGTTGCACAGAACGTGGGATTTCTCTCTGTTCCTTTCTGGCAAAAAGAGAAAGAGAGCCGCTGCGGTCCCTGATGCAGTGCCGCCACCACCGCTCATCGCCCCGCCCCGGAGCTGCGTCGCCGATTGTCTTCGTTGTCTCGAACTAAAGGGCGTCACCCACAAACCTCCCCTGATGAAGCGCTTTCGGCAGAAGGCAGTGCTATAACCTCTTGCGTGTCGTGTTTGGCGATCTCTTTGATGTCTACATATCTGGCATCTAATCGTCGTAGTGTTTGTTCACCGTCTTTCAATATTCTACCTACAGTTTTATTCATGTGTTTTATTTATCTCATATACGACAAATCAAATCTAGATTCCCAAAAGATAAACTTAAACCACCCTGAAGAGAAATGCTTGATTTCTCAAACTTTCTGTAACTTTTTTTCTTTCTTTAATTATCCTAATCTCCCATACACTCTCGCATACAGTAACTATTTATTATTGAGGTTTCCAGTGGGAGTAACCTCACTCTCCTGTTTGACACACTTAGTACTAAGCTTGCTAAGTTGACATTTATATTCAATCTTGTAAAGTGTTTACTTCGCTGTATAAAAAAATAAAATAAAAAAAACTCATTCATTTTGTTCCTTTGAACCATGTACGTTCTTGCTCTTCTGTCAGGGCTACTTGAGGAAACGTAACGCTTTGCAATCATTTTTCATAGTTTTTAATTTTTATTGAATGAAGAGATTGTTTATATTAATTACATTTTACTAAAACTACATAAAAATAATACTTCACAATGACATATATTTCTCAAATGTTGTGTTCTTCATATATTGATTACGTTTTGCAGACTTGGCAGTCGTACATCTTTGAGACCTTGTGATTTGGTTTGCATTCACATCCGACATTGGTCTCTTGGAAATTTCCCCGTATGGCAGAAAAATCTACTCTTTCATTGCAAGAAAGTACTATATATATTGGATGATCACTCTTAAATCTGACTCCAAAGACATCATGCTGGTGGATCATGTGCATTCCAGACCTAATGTGGATGAACTACATATTTGCATAAAAAGGCCTTCATGGATGAACTACGTATTTGCATAAAATTGATCCGATCAAATAGCGACAATGTAGTAATGCCTTAGAAATATTTTCTAAACACATTTTCGGGACTTCATCATACAATTTATTCTGAAATGGATCGCATGAAGGTCAATTCTGTTTCATTATACTTCTCGGTTTTTAACATAGTGGTCATATAGTAGCCTTACAGAAGTTCAAGAGCTTTTTGCGTTTACACATAATTCATTTTCATCGAAGGCCAACTTATTCTTTAAATGCCATTCATTGATATTTCTTTTCGTATTCTCACATCCTTTCTTGCTTTTGAAGAAATGCTAAAAATGGCTTGAAGGAAATATTCTATCTCTTCAGTTTACTCTTTGTAATAAAATATTTCACTTGGGTTTGAATAGATCTTGAAATTAGTGTGACATTTGAATTTGAACTGTCAAACACCAATTTTATGGAGCTTTTTGAGAGGGAAAGAGAGAGAAATTATAATGGTCTGCAATTAGGCTACAAATTCTTAGTTGAATAATCAAATATCTCGGTACGATCTTCTCAATTATTGCGTTCATAGCATCCATACCCTAAACTACTAAAAATTCGTTATCTGCCTCACTACCGTCTTCACCGAATAAGTTGAATGTTCCTCTAAGCAAGCCACTAATGCCCTCTCATTACTACCACCTTCCTCGTCATTATTCCATCACATTCATTCACCTCCACCGTGTTCTCACTTATCTTCACTGTTTGAGCATTGCCAGCATTGCCTATCTCCACCGTCCTTATTGCTTCTGTCCTCACCGCTCCCTGGAGGACAGGGGGTGCGCAGAAAACGCGGATCAGATCCTCGCTTCGCCTCACGCCTTTCCCTTGCTAATCCACGCGACAGATCTCGCTCCGGTATCCCCCACACGTGGCGGCTTCATCATCATGCAGCGGATGCCGCCGCCCCCCGCCCCCCTCCCCCGCCACCCCTCGGCGCTCCCCGGGCAGCCCGCTCGCCGCTCTGATGGTTTAATCCCGACGGCTGCGAACGCGGGGCGGAGGCAGGGCGGGAGTGGGGAGGGGGAGGCGTGGAAGTGGGGTCGGAGGCACAGGTGGAAGCGGGAGCGGGAGAGGTAGTGGCAGAGGGGAAGTTGGCGGGGGTTAAACCGAGGATAGATGCAGAAGCGGTGACGGGGACGGGGTGGAGGATCGAGGACGGAGATGGGCGTGGGTGGAGGCGGGGGCGGGGGCAGGGTTGTGGCGGAGGCAGGGGCAGAGGTGGGAACCGAGGCGGAGACAGAGGTGGGGGTGGAGGCAGAGGGGAAGGTAGTGGTAAAGGGGAAGCAGGAAAAGGACGGGGGCTAAAGCGAGGTTGGAGTTGGACGATTGCAGTGGCGGGATCGGGGTGGAAACCGTAGAGGATGGAGGACGGGGTGGGCGTGGGCGGTGGCAGGGGCGGGGTGGAAGCGGAGGAAGAGACGGGGCAGAGGTGAGTGTGGCAGATGGAATGGCAAAGACGCGGGCCGAGGCGGGGGCGGGAGCGGGGGCAGAGGCGTAGGCGAGGGCGGACGCAGAGCGGGGGCGGACGCGGGGTGGGAGCCGTGGCGGGGGCGGAGGTAGTGGCAGTGAGGAAATGGGAAGAGGGTGGTGTCTAAAGCGAGGCAGGAGCGGTTGCAGTGACGGGGACGGGGTGGACGATCGAGGACGGGGATGGGCGTGGGTGGAGGCGAGGGCGGAGACAGGGGCAGAGGTGGAGCTGAAGGCAGAGGCGGAATTACGGCAAAGGGGAAACGGGAACAGGGCGGGTGCTAAAGCGCGAGTAGAGGTAGAAGCGGTTACAATGGCGGGGGCGGGGTGAAAACCGTAGAGGATCGGGGATGGGGATGGGCGTGGTGTGGGCGGGGTGGAAGCGGGGAAGAGACGGGCAGAGGTGAGCATGGGCAAATGGAATGGCAAAGACGCGGGCGGGGTCGGAGGCGGGGGCGGAGGTAGTGGCAGCGAGGAAGCGGGAACAGGGTGGTGTCTAAAGCAAGGATGGAGGCAGAAGCGGTTGCAGTGCCAGGCCCGGGCGCGGGGTGGAAGCGGGGGAGTGCCGAGAACGGTGGTGAGGTGGTCGAGGTGGGCGTGGGCGGATGGAACGGCGGGGGCGGGGCGGGCGCTGCCGCGCGTGCGAAAACTCTCTCTCCCTTGGGAACGGTAACGTTGATGCATGATGGATTCGCGCCTAGACTCCTTAATCATCGGAGGCAGGCTTTCCTTTCGCGTCCAAATTGAAATTTTAAATTACTCCCTCTCCCGTCGGACGAAAACCTGTGGAAACCAGGACTCGCGCGATAGAGCTGGAGAAAAAAAAAGAAGCGTGCTGTGGAACCCGAGGGGAGGATGTAAGAAACCTCGACGTGCAGAGCTGGGGAAAAACATAAAGCGAGCTGGAGTGCGGCGAACAAATACGACGAAAAAACACGCGGCAAGAACTTTTGAAACGCGGACTTGGACTTCGACGACAAGTTTGGTGAGTTGCGGAGGGGGGGGGGAGGAGAAGGAGAAGAAGTTTCACGTGAGGATTGAGAAGACTTACCTCTTGCGCGTGAAATGAAGTTGGTGGTGACGCCGTGTGGGAAAGCCGCAGTAAGGCCACCCCGTGCCAGTGTTTCCGAAAGCGCCAACGCAACTTCGTATCGGGCGATGAACTGGTTTCTTGGAATCGATACGTGGAAAGTTCGCCCTCTGACGGGGCCGAAATTTAACTGACTGAATATCAGAATTCTTTTGGGATTTTCCAGAGGAAGAATTTTGTAATGTCCGAAAGGATAGTTGCCTAATCCAGACACCTACAAACTTAGGTGTCTTAACTGACATAATATTACGAGAAAGTGACGTCAAAATTTAGTAAATATTCACCTATATAAAGAATGTCAGCAAAAGGTGTTCTCTGACATTATACGCGTTTGGAATAGTAAAATGAATAATATGCAATGTGGTTCAATTACAAAAAAAGACTACAGCGGAGAAAGTCAAGAAGTAATACTAGTTTCCATTGTATTTCAAAAGAATTTAGTGTCCAATACCTAGAAAGTTCGAATGCCGCGATTATGTAGATTTAGAATGCCCGCTGGCAGTTATTCGGACGGTTAATGTATTAAAAGGACTATTTGAGCAAAACGTGTACGAATTTTAATTATCATTTTCTTGACTCCCTTCGCTAATTGCGATATCAAAAGGCAATAAAAACATCATTTTTTCCTTCCGTGTTTTAATTTTTTTTAAGTGCAACAATTTGTCCTTTTTTATCAACTTAATTTTGCAGCTAATTACAGTGGCAAAATATCAGGCACTGACTCTGTAGCTGCTCTCCAAAGTCGATTGGAAAATGTCGCTCTGAAAGCCATCACATGTATACGTCATTGAAAAGTTAAGAACACAGACTCCGTAGATTTTCCTCCGATAGATTTTCGGATTTTTTCACTAATAAGTAGAGATGAACAAGCTTGAAAGAAATATTGCCTAGTTCTAGTTTGGAAGCGGTAGATTTCTACTTTTATTAGAGTGGACTCTGTAGTGTTGCAGGATGTATTTAAACTCAATTTCTTTCAGCTTTTTGGGAGCTGTAAAATGTAGCCATCCACGGTTTCTCCGCCGTGCTTTTAAACTAAAAACAAATGCTGACTGGTTTTGCTTTGAAGTGGAAAGGTGAAGAGATGCATTAATGAAAGTAGATGTAACTTGAGAAAGTTTTCCGTGGAAACTTTCTTTTAGTGTGGAAGGATGACAAGGAGAATGAGTCATTTAATTATTGTCAAGTGAGAATGAAAGCCTTTCAGACAGCAACGAAATGAATAAACATTTCTCAGAATACGAACGATAAAAGGTGGAACGTTTTCCTGAAAATCACATTTTGGTTAATTACATTGACTTCAAGACCTAAATGTGATCAGGTATGTTTCAATAACCTAAATTTATTAGCAATAAACACACATTTTTAAAAGGTAAATGTAAATGGGAAGTGGGGAATAGAACAAAGCTTTCACGAGCTCGCTGGATCTATTTTAAATATCTTTGAAAAGCTATCAAAGTCATCAATATCTTTGAAAAGCTTCATATATTCAATCTCTTTGAAAAGCTATCAACCTTTTATTAAAAACAACCATTAATTCTATTTAAACTTAAAGGTTGCAATCGATTGTCATTAAACGTTTAAATTATACAATACTGAAGTTGTACATAATTATAATGATTTGGAAATATATAAATGGAAACTTTAGGAATACAAAAAACAAACTACAAAAGTTTATTTTTGTAAACACTGTGTTTTTTAATTTATTTAATCAATTTGAGAATTATTTTCGTGCTGTAGCATTGTCCCATGGAGCCGACTTTGGGGAAAGGAATCTTCTTACACTGTACCCGCTCGTTATTAAAGAAAACTAATATAGTCATGAGTGTGTGAATATGGAGTTATTTCGTTTCATTATCGTAAAGAAATGCTCATAAATAAGTGTAAATAAAATTTGTTGAAATGCAATCCGTTTAAACTTAACATCAGCATGAATTTGAACGGACCAAGGTAGCACGTGGAGGCACAAAAAGCCGGCGCCGACTCCAACGGTAACAACTTTCCGGCTGGGACGGGTGAGCAGGTTAACATACGGCGCGTACGTCTGTGGAAGCAGGTCAGATTGCGAGCGCCCTCCGGTGGCACAAGCGACCGCAAATAAGCAGGGAACGGAGCAGGGCGTGGCTGCGCAGGGCGGCGCGGGGCGGCGCGGGGCGGAACCGGGCCCTCGCAGCGCCTGCCCTCCGCCCTTCGCCCTCGCGCCCTGGCACGCGCGCGCCGCCCTGCAGCCGCAGCCGCCCTTCGCGGAGCATCCCTTCGGCCGCAGGTGTCTGCGGAGGGGGCGGGGCGGGGTCGGGCTGACAGCTGTGCCGCTGGAAATCTCTGCCAGGCAGGTAGTGGTAATGGAAGAGGAGAGGTGGGAGGTAGCAAGACGGCGTCGGGAGATTCGGAGGTCAGGCTGACTGCTGCTGACCAGAAATGAGGCGTTCGGGCGTAAATAAAGGCGGCTTCACACATTCGGGATTCACCGAGAAGCGAACTAGTGCTCGCCCAATCCCGAGCAACTGACGTGTTCGGCGAATGTTCGCTCCCTTTGATGTGTCCAAAAGACCGCCACACGGTGGGTAGGGCGAACATCGAATGTTCATCACTTGGCATATAGAAAGCAACCCATCCACACTACTCGGGATTCGGCGAGCGGTTGCTCGGTGTTCGCCGAATAACAAATGTATGGAGCCGCCTTAATGATATATGAATGTTTAGAGAAAGTTGAAATTATTCGCCTTTATGAAGTAGCTCCGTCGATATTCCTAGTGATTAGAAGAATGGGCAATAAAAGGTTGTGATAATTCATCCATACCTTATGACTGGCTGTCATTACATGTAAATATACCCGTTTAGATTGCATTTATCTGCGAAAATCAAAATGTCAGTTGTTATTGACACCCGAAATCATTAGAGCACTGAAATCACTACGAAGCACGTGGAGTCAGAAATGGAAGGCGGGGCGGTAGGAGTGGTCGTGAGGGTGGATAAGGGCCGGAATGGGGATGGAGAATGGACTGTGGCAGTGACAACATCGGCGATGCAAATAATAGAGATGTGGACGACTGGTGGCGGCAGCGTCGTTGGTGATGCTAGCAAAACTATCGACCGTCTTCTTGATCTCAGTGATAGTAGCTGAGTACTGGTAGCAATAACGGGAAGGGTGATAGTAGTGATGTGCTGGTAGCAATAGCGGGAAGGGTGGCGTAGAGGGCTGTGGCAATGCCAGGCGAAGCGGTGACAGAGTAAGACAGCAGTGGAAGCGGCTTTGGAGTCGCATCAGGCAGTGCCACAGGCGGCGACTATAGCAGCAGGATGATTGGTGAAGATGGCGGTGGCAGTGACGGGCGAAGTGGAAGGGTAAAGGTGGCTCCACACATTTGTTACCCGAGCAACCGCTGGCCGAATCTCGAGTAGTGTGGATGAGTTTCTTGCTATTTGCCGAGTGACGAACATTCTGTGCTCGCCCTACCCACCTCGTGTCGGTCTTCTGGACACATCAAAGGGAACGAACATTCGCCGAACACATCAGCTACTCGGGATAGGGCGAACACTAGCTCGTTACTCGTCGAATGCCGAATGTGTGGAACCGTCTTAAGGCTTTGGGGTCGCGTTAGGCAATGACGCTCAACACCAAGGTGGTGTCACTGGCGGTGCAGCTTTGAAGTCAGCAGTTGCCTTGAAGATGACAGTGATAGTGGCGATGGCGGCGGCGGCGAAGCCCTAGAACCGAGAATGCCCCCCCCCCCGGGGGATCCGCGCCCTTGGGGGCAGGTGTCGCGGGCAAGGTGGCTGCGCGGCGGGGCGGGCGCGGCCCTTTGTGCGTGGCGGCACGGCGCGGCGCGCGCGCTGCCCTTTACGAGGCAATTAGCGGATTTATCGCTCTCCTCCAGATAGCATCTGTCCCTCGCGCGGCGGCGACCCCAATGCGCTCCTCGGGCGGGGCCGCTCCGCTGGAGCACGCCGGGGCACCGCCCTCTGCCGCCCGCGCGCAGGGTTGGGCAGGATTTAAATAGGTACTTGTATTTGAAATACACCATTCTCTACAAACATTGGGAGCGGTTCGTCTCGATTAAAATTAGAAGGTAATTTGAATTGTGTTTCGTGTCCTTCTTACTCAGATATTAATTTACTTAATCTGCGTTCTTCTTCTTCTTCTTCTTCTTCTTCTTATTATTATTATTATTATTATTATTATTATTATTATTATTTAATTTTTCTGTTCTTTTGTCACTAAGTATTGAGAACCATTCATCTATTCATACGACTTAGGCTCTGGCAAATGCAACTGGTTATGACATATCTGAGGAAAGACGGAGAAGAAATTCATGTTTGTCCGTCGTTCAATTTCAGAATTTTCGCACAATATGGCAAGTCTGTAGGATTAATGCTTTTTGGATGGTTATGCAGATTCCTTTTGCTTTTGTACGGTTTATTATTATTATTATTATTATTATTATTATTATTATTATTATTATTATTATTAGTATTAGTATTAGTATTATTAGTATTATTATTTTTATTATTCATTTAGTTAAACATATTTTGATGTTGTTTTAATTTGAAAGTGTTTATATTATACTTAGTTGTTGTTCATAAATTTGTGTTGAACAGTAGATATAGCACCAGAATAATTACAACAATTTCATTTCAAAAGGCTATAACCAACAACATTAAATAGATGGCATTCACTTTGTGCGATACACATTGAAGCACTTCACATGTAAACCAACATCACATTGTTGGCATCTTGTCATCATTCCAGAGAATGGCAAGACTACGTCGTTGCCGTTCGTCTTGACATTTCCTGCAACGAGTTTGTCTATCTTCATTGATTACCCAATAATCTATTCTGTCAAATCTAGAGTCTTTGTGGTCTGATTTTGATGGTCTCCCTTTAGATTTGAACATACTTGCATTTGTCTCTAACACTGGCGAACAAATTAGTTGACGAAATTCCAAATGGTCCAATTTTTCATTTCCCTCAAGTCGATGCAATTGCCACTCATTCTGCTCAACCACATCAATGCAGTGAGCTATCAGACAGAAAGTAAAGATGTACTAGAACCTTTGTTTTTTCCAAAGAATGAAATCATTTCTTTTAACTCCTGTCCATATGTTGTATCCCTATCTTATGGGCTTTCCCTGGATGAACTGCTTGCATCTATGCTTACCGAAGATTCATCTATTGTATAATACTTTTCATGTGGTGCATATTCATGAAATTTTATGTTCAACATATAAAAAAGCGGTCTTATTTTTGCATATCTGCCTGATATGTCTATGTTGTCGTTACCGCAAGTATGCAGATTTGACTATCATATCTAAAATATCATCAAGAAGCGGACAAAATATTTCTGACGGGTTTCTGTTGTTGCTGACAGTAAAGTTTTTCAGCTAAGCATTGTGGTCCTCCATGAGATTACGCTTGCTCCACCGGTATGTCTTCTTCTTCTTTTCTTTAGGAATTGTGTCATCTCTTCCGTTCTTCATGCCACACATTGCCATTTCCCTTTCATGTTCCCTATCTCTTTCCAGTCCGCTGGAAATTTTCTGGCAATTCTTACTGCCAACAAACAATTGTAATGCCGTTTCCGCTCTCAGTTGACTGCCTGGTAAATTTTCTAAATGTACAATGTCCATGTACCATGTCCTTCTCTGCCTTCCCCTTCTTCTATCCCCCCATCTTCTTCTATTGGGTGTCTATTTCCAAATGTTTTGTGGAAATCTATTTTCAACCTTCTGTCCGTACCATTTCAGTTGTTTAATTTCGATCATCTCGTTGAATCTGTAATTGAATACGGAATAATTGAATAATGATGATTATAGAAATGAGACCCGACGTCCACCTGAAGGCACAAATCAGGCTCTCTCAAAAACAAGAACATTGATATGTTTTAATCAAATTTCTTGATGACCCAGAAAATCCAATATTCCACGGCCTTATTGTTGGTTGTGAGGTGTACCAAATATAAAGAAGAAATGACGAGAGACGAAGAAGGAAAAATAAACACGAATGTTTGTGAAGAAACTTCTATCCAAAACCAAACCATGAACCCAATTCTTTCTTTTCCTTTTCTCTATTACTGAGGGAGCCAGAGTCCCATTGTCCACGTGTCTACAATGTGTCAGACCTGTAGTGAATGCAATGTTATAGTGCAACATAAAGTAAGGAAAGGCCTATCGGAGAAGAAAACCGCGAGTAGGTTGTGGTTGTTGACGGGCGTGGAGGGTGCTGGGTGAGCGGTTGGCGAGCGGTGGCGATTTCTCCAGCTTTTTACGGGCTGCGAAGGGCGCGCAAGGGGGGTGGGGGGTGGGGGGCTATTCAGCTGCGAAGGGGGCGAGCGCCGTTAGTGCGAGGGCGGCGACCTCTGCACCTCGTGGGCAGACGCTCAAGGGCCAGTGTACGTGGGCGGGCTTGAAGTGTTCACTTCCAAATTTGTTGTGCAAGTCTGTCTGATTTCAGCCTTCTCGTTTGCTTTCGTAAGTAGAACTCGGATTTTAGGAAAAGTGCAGTTTCATTCCTTTAAGAGACTGCGGAAAATAATTGATGATGTGCACGAATCTGGAAGAAATAGATCTACTCAAAGTATCTAATAGTGCCTAAAATATCCTAAAGGGTCGCTGAATACCTATTTTAATATGTTTTGTCTAAAACTGCATAAAACAAGTAATTTTGAAGAATCATCATATTTTAATTACTCGTTTTCTTTAAATTTGTTATAATGAAACGCAAAAATATCCCAAATTTCCCGAAACTCGAATATTCCCTGATCGAATAAGCAATCGACTAAGCTTTGAAATTAGACCCCACGCACCGAACATAAGGAGCTCTACAAATCAGTAAAGAGGATGTTTCACATTCGTCTCCGATCTTTATGCACTTTTTAGGTAACATTTTAGGTGCCTAAATCATCACTTTTTTGTGCCTAAAATTCCGAGGTCTACTCATAAGACAGATGCCGACGGAAGTGTCGACATCTGTCTTAGGTATTATATTAAGCTCGATGCTAGTAAGTGGTAAACCATTTCATTGCCGCATAAGCTCCGCGAAGTATATGCTCCTTCCAAGTCAAGAAATGGCTGCTTCGCCAGGGAAACTGGCGAGGGTAAAGGAGAAAAAATGCAGTGAATTTTGAAAATCAACAAAATTGTCTGAATTGAGTCCGTTCAAAGAATTCTATGGCTCTGAAAAAGCTTTAAAATCTTTCTTTAGGGCTCTTCTTTAGCCACCCAGAATTTTTGTTGGTTTTGTGAAAAATATTTTTTTTCATTGTTTTTTACGTACAAAAAACTTAAATTTTTAATATATCCGGTTCCGCGGCGGATGACAACGTGAATCACAATTTTTGATTTTCAAAATTCATCCCAAAACCTCACATACCTTCACTTTTATACCCAAAACGCATTGGCATTCCTCTGTTCTGCCAGGTGTAAACCTGTCCCCGTTGTGAGAACAATGAAGAGAGAGCGGATCGGAGATGACAGATTTCATCCGGTGAAAAGTACTCTTTTCAAGCTGTAGCCGCCGGGTCTTACGAATAAGAGACTATAACTACGAAATTGAATTTATTGAATGAATCTTTTCATTTTCCATAATAGTTTCGAAGGTATAAGCTTATTTTTCAAGCTGAATATTTTACATGTGAAGTGGTTGTCGTGAAACGATGGAAGTCATGTTGGTTTGTTATTGCATTCTGTACCATAATATCCGTTACATTCTAATATTCTCTACGTCACAAAATTTGTTACCACATTCCCTATGTTAATGCATACTGAGTGTTGTCCATGTAATATTATTCTTGCATTATTATTTATTCTATTGTTAATTTGTATACTACCTTGTTTTCAATTTCCCCACATACTGCGTTTGATCTTACTATTGTGTAGCACGGCAATTTCGTATTATTTTCATAATTTTCATTGTAAATGTTTCTGTCTCGTAAGTATTACAAGACTACAAACGTTTTTATTTCTGTTTACCTACAAAAGTGAAAACCACCCATGAACTAGCACAAGTAATATTTTTAACTCTCTTTCAACACCCCATTTTTCTCATGAGATGAAAATTCAGTTTTTCTTTCAGAAATGCGTGTAAAAATGTTCCTAAAAGTGTCCATGCGAGTTCCTTATGCTTTAAAGCTGAGCGCTTCATAAAAGTTGGCATCCCGTGCTCTAGCCTAGATGGGCCCCTCGCTACGGCACGTGGCCTCAACGCGTTTCTCGCCGCCCGCAGTGAGCGCCTCTGCCGTCGTCTGCCGGGGAGAGCACGCGAGGGGAGGAGAAAGTGATCCTGGAAAGGCCGCGCATTCTTCGCTTCTTCCCAAGGAACGCGAGGGAGCTATGCGGCGCGCGGGCGCGAAGAATCAGCAGGGGAGGATGCGACGACAGGGGGCAGGGGTGAGAGCGGGAGCGAGGGCGGGGGCGGGGGCGAGGGCGAGGGCGAGGGCGAGGGCGAGGGCGAGGGCGAGGGCGAGGGCGAGGGCGAGGGCGAGGGCGAGGGCGAGGGCGAAGGCGAGGGCGAGGGCGAGGGCGAGGGCGAGGGCGAGGGCGAGGGCGAGGGCGAGGGCGAGGGCGAGGGCGAGGGCGAGGGCGAGGACGGGGGCGAGGGCGAGGGCGAGGGCGAGGGCGAGGGCGAGGGCGAGGGCGAGGGCGAGGGCGAGGGCGAGGGCGAGGGCGAGGGCGAGGGCAAGGGCAAGGGCGAGGGCGCGGGCACGGGCGAGGGTGAGGGCGAGAGCAAGGGCGAGGACGAGGGCGAGGGCAAGGAAGAGAGGGAGGGCGAGGGCGAGAACGGGGGCGAGGGCGACGGCGACGGCGGGGACGAGGGCAAGGGCAAGGACGAGAGGGAGGGCGAGGGCGAGGGCAAGGGCGAGGACGAGGGCGGGGGCGAGGGCGAGGGCGGGGGAAGAGCGGGGTGGGGTGAGGGCGGGGGCGACGTCGATAGCCGGGGACGGGGCGCGAGCGGCAGCGACGGAGAGAGGTGGAGGTGCAGCGGCGGGTGCTGTGTCAAAGGCGGGGATGAGAACGACGAGAGGTCGGCGGGCGGGGCGACGGCGAGGATCCGGTGACGGCCGGGACGGGGAGGACGTCGAAGGTGGGGGACGGGGCACGAGTGTTAGCGGCGCGGGTGACGGAGAGAGGGGAGAGGTACGGCGGCGGGTGCTGTGGCAAAGACGATATGGATTGACAGTGAGGACGATAGATTAATTTGTTGTTTACTGGTGATTCCGGGCGCGACAGCGGCTGAGGTTATTTGTCTCGTAAGTGTAATGCATTACTTTTGCTCGGAGGATGGAGGTGATCATATCCTGCTGGATAGCGAGATCCGGCGCCGACCTACCGTCGGCTAGCGGTTTTTTTTTTCAATCAGGTATCTCCTACTATAGCATCATCCGGGACAAGCTCTAAGCTCCCAACCGGTGTCCCGGCAGGTGTGGTATTGTAGTGCATGTAAGTGTGTGTAAGAGGTACGATAGGACAATGAATGGGAGGGAAAGATCGCGCGCGGTTCGTGGCCCGTTTGGTATGGTGACGACGAGAGGGTGGCGGGCAGGGTCGACGGCGAGGCTCCTGTAGCGGCAGGGGCGACGGCAAGGGGCAGGGGGGCGGCGGCGGCGCGGGCGGCGGTGGCGCGGGCGGCGTCGCAGGTGACGGCAGCGCGGGCGGCGGCGTTTTGTATGGCAGAGACGGGGATGTCGATGATGAGGGGACAGCGGAGGCGGTAGAAGAGAAAGGACGTTAAGGGCTAATGCCCGCGGCAGCCGCCTTTGAAGCTGCAAGGAAAGGCTCAGGGTGGAGCGAGGCATTCACAGCCAACGCGTCGGTGAAAAGGAGATGGCGGATGAATGTGCCGTTATTTGGCTAGGGTTTGATTAGAAGCGGCCATTTTGAAACGTCATCTTTCCACTACTCCCCTGAGTAAAAAATCGTCCTCTACGCGGTTTCGGTCATTGTATATTATGTGAATCACACGTAAGAGATACTGAAGGGTGACATTAAATGAACAATTGCCACCAGTTACATTCTCGTGGATCCAAAATTAGCAATCGTCATATATCCAAAGTTAGCAATCGTTAGAGATGATGCTAAAAATGCGGAATGTTACCAAACGCTGAAAAAAAAAATTGTAAGTTTGACGTTCGGTCCAGTTTATTTCTTCCAATCTACTATAAAATGCGAAATCATGGGCAAAGTGCGCAATGAACATGAATCTGCGATACGATTGCTAAATTATTCTATTTTATGGTTTCCTTCGTGTTCACTTTCTAACTAGGAATGCGACATCAACAACAAAACACACATTTTCAATTAAATTTATTCTCAGTAAAATTTGTATTAATTCTTAGTAAATGATCATCTAAGAGAATAAATCGAATTTGGTGTAGAAGAGGAAAGTTGAGCAACAAACAGGACACTGAGTATTTATAGCCAACGATAAGTATGAGCTCCCGGAAGGAGAAAGAGTGAGCGTGGGTTGCTGGAACACACTGCGCACCGGAAGGAAGGCGGCCAGAAATAGAAACGAGGCCCATTCAAGATCCTTGCAGCTGAATGGCCAGGAAGTGCCATGTGGTTGCAGTGTATTCGCTGGACTATTTGCAGCTTAACCCACTGATCGTATCACTATTTCTAGAGTAGAAACAAGCAGAGACGTGCGAAGGTTAAACGAATAAAGCTCATTACAATCAATTGTGTGAAAATGTAACTGATAGTTCGTTTTAAATTTCGTTTCTAGCAGTAAAAAGATTCTAGTAGTCTGGAGACAAATTTGATGAAATACTTCTAAAGGTACAATGCATTACTGCAGATTTTTTAAATCAGCTTCGCTGATATTACGGGAAACTAGTAAATTTGAAACATGAAAATAACTTGCACAGGCCAGCTGTGTGTGGTAACTGGTTATATCGTTCAGTAATGTTCCTACGTATTCTTAATTAATGAAACTGCTAAAATCATAAAACTGTAAAACTGAAAATAGTTTTAAAACTCCAAATACTTTAGATATTAAATTATTGCAAACTAAAATATTATAAGAATTATTGAATATATTAATTGACTTTGAGTATTTTATATTTCACATTTTTTATTTTAAGTTGGTTGTTTTTTTTATAAATGTCAAATGTCAAATGTGTCAAATTTAATGCAAAGTTTCCGACTCAGAATTAATGCTGATCTTCCCCGCACCGAAGTAACCCACTTAATGTTGTAGACAGCGCGGCATTTAAGCTGCGTAAATTTCTTAAGGTTGCGAACGTACGCTCTGAATGAAACGAAAGGTGAAATCTCATTTTCTTTTCTTTTACCTTTTAACGAACGATTTTCGTAAGCACTCTGTATACGTGCTTCAGATCCCACAACGAGATCGAAATAAGCTATTCTGTGCTTTAATTTACATTCTAAAAAGTTTTATTTTCTATTTTGAATATTCTCGCAGTTTATTGTTGCATGCATACATTTCGAAATGTTTCATAAATTTCAAAATGCACCACTTCTGTTAATATTCGAAACAAGAGACTATGTTCTTTACTCCTATTTTTTATAGATATGGTATTAATCCACATTTATTGGTTTCTCAATCGCATTTATAATGTTCTACGACATCAATTACAAATAGTTTTTGTATTACAGCTTATCGGACCATTTTCAACAACAGCCTTCCTTTGTTCTGATGCTAGATGTATGATAAAATGCATGACATTGAGCGAACTTCTTTATTAACGATGTTAGAATGCTCTTGCCCCTTTCCTTGAAACTAATTGTGAAACGAAAGAAAGATTAATTTTGAAGTCAACAAATAACAGAAGTGGAGGGTATCTGTGGAAACGTACTGCGGAGACGACTGTCTTTAATTTCAACCAACTTTCGGCTAGAGCTCACCTTTGCAATCAGGTTTGGTGCGAGATCCCCTTCACACGTTCCGCGAGGTTTCTCTCAGAGTCGAGGTTTCCAAATCTTTGTTACAGACTGGGCGAGCTCACTCGATCAACCTCTATCAGCCATCGTCCCCTTATCCAGTCACCGCACAGTGCAGAATTTCCTTCAACTCGATGGACAAAACTGTCCAAAAGTCACATTCAACAATGAGTCCGTTCATGAATATGACATGACAATACTGAGGTATCAAATACATGGTTCTTAGATGCAACCTTAATGCTTTCTCACTCCTGGATGGCTAATTCACTTATCAATTGAAAATATGCAAATTCCTAGAGTTCTTTAAGAATAATTGTATAAAAGTTCTTGAAACTTGTTTGTAGTTGGACTTCTCGTTTGCCCTGCAGTACGTTAGAAACAGTTTTTAACAATTTTGACATTAAGTAAATATATAAATATATAAACAAATAAATAAATAAAATTCCATTATTTTTTTTCAGAAATGAAAACAATTCAATTTTTCATTATTGAGTGACTGAAACTACGAAAACTTTCTGTAGACAAAGCTTCTCACGAAGATTAAATATGAGATTTAGTCATTCAAATATCCTCAGGGATAATTTTGCAAATTCTCCTCTTATATCTCTCATAGAATCGAAGTTCAACATATCGTTCCCATATTTTCTCCAAATGATGAGGTAGATAAATACCCAAAACCTTTAATACTAGTAGCGTTTCGAATTTGAAAGCAAAGTATATTTATTTGAAATCTGTACATACATAAACTGCTTTCCAAGAACAATAAAAGTATGAGTTCAGGGGAAACTTTAACATGATAATTTATTTACTGATCATTTCTTCCTCTAAACTTAATCAATCCTTTCATGGATAACTATTGTTCTATTTACACGAGTCCGTGCTACATTGAATTCAGGAGCGTACTGTTACTTTTGTGAGTTTGCAGTCCTGAAAATCGTTAGGCAGGTTTTTTTATAAAAAAGAATAAATTGCCAGTTTCCTCACATACTTTTCTACTTCTTATGTCCATGGGACAAGAATCCCAAATCAAAGCTCGACTTTTGAGCTTTCAACATTGAATTTTGAGAGAGGAAAATTTTCGATTTGCGGTCCGAGAAAATGTCCCACTGTGCGCCGTCGTTGCCCTGATCCCTCGCACGATCACAACCCTCCCCTCACCCGCCACCCCCCAACCACTCGCCCGAACAAATCGACGCCCCCGGCCAGGGCTATCCGATACGCACGCGGCAGGGGGGGTGGCACGGATAACGTGGCCGAGGGGTGCGGCGTGGCGGCGGGCAAGGGCGGAAGCAAAGTCAGGTGGCGAAGGGAAGGAGACCGATTGTTGCAGCACCGACTTGTGAAAGAAACTATGGTTGCGGTGAAGCTAACAAAATGTGGACCAGGATGGTGTTAAATAAAATTATACCAATGTATGTTATGTTATTTTCTTATGTATATTTTCGGTTATGTATGTTTTCTGTGAGTTCGAATGTTTAAGTTTGGAGGGCCTACCGTAACCAATAACCAATAACCAATGTCGAATCAGTTAGAATAATGAACATTTCATACTAATTGAGTATTATTCATTGAGTATCATTATTGAGTATTATTCACGTATAAAGTTACAACTGAAATTTATGAAACAGTATTAAGTAGTAGAATTTTCTTTTGAAAACAGTGAAATTTCTTTCCGATTAACTTGCGGCAGTCTTGATTTCTTGATGAATTCCATTCCATTTCTTTACTAGGAATTAAAATAATTCACTTCATTTTAGTTACAATCTTCATTTCACACATCACTTTACATCGCTTCATTAACTTGACCGATTAGAAATTGTAATTAAATAATTTGTTAATTTGAAATGACTCATCAAACTATTTGTAATCAATTCAAGTTGTGATAATATCAATAACAACAAGGATTTATCAAGGGGGGGAGGGCAAAGGAGATGTGTAGTGGAGCCGCTAAATGTTTTCTTATAAATCATTTTAAATTCAGCATAACCTGAAAATTGAAATATATTTTTATTTGTTGATTCATAGTTATTTACAATGTACTTAATTGAGATATTGAATGACATCTCACTATAGAAATTAGGGTACGTTTTAATATAGAAAAAGGGACTGCATTTGTGAATGCAGCATCGAAGTCAGGGTGCTGGGGCTGAAGCCCCCCAGCCTCCACACCCTAGGGTACGCCACTGGTCATCATTATATTAGTTCAAAAGAACATCTATATTATTGATGTTCAATTTAAACTTCTCTCTCTCTCTCTAAAAACAATTGTTCGGAGCGTTGCGCTTGAGTTTTATTAGCACATGAGGGCAAACACTTACATAAGCTTTGATATTAAGGCAGTTTAGAATGCCTAGATTTTATTAGTCGAATACAGTTCGTAGTTTGATCATCAAAATTCGTTGAATGATTGAAATGCTATGAGAGCGAGAAGTACGTAGCCAAGTCTACTAGGAGATCTAACCCTCATTTCTTATTAGCTCAGTCTGGTAAAACGAAATATTTGTTACAGCTCAGCGGATAGCAAGCATTGGATCTTACATTCATTACTTCCATAATTCACTTGCAACTAAAATGAAAACGTTATTTAAAAAATTGAAAATTAATAAATGAAAAAAGTGAATTAGTTTTAGTTTTTAGGTCCTTATGAACCTGTGAGTGTTTACGGTTGGGGGTATTCCTTTAATTGCCCGTACATAATTTTTGCTCCACCCTCTTTTCTCTTCTTCACTCTGTACTAGATTTTTAAATGAGTTTTAAACTGAGACACCATCGCGACAGAGACTTCTTAAGAACGCATGTTCCAGACGTTCTGCAATCGCTTCTTTTTGTACGACAATGAAACTTTTCTCTCCATCGTTAATCCCTGCTCGTCACCGGAGCATGCAACATGCAAAAGGTGCCCAGGGGATCAATCGTAATGCTCCACCCTGTGCTTATTCTGCATTTTCAATAGCTGTATTTACAATTCAACCATGAACGAGGATTGCATTACACGACTCAGTAGACATCTAGGGTTTCTGTCTATTCTCAAGATCAACAAAAGACCATGTTTGTAACTCACGAAAACAAAACACAAACTTGCAAGAAATGAGATTACTGCATTCCCCTTCTTAGTTAGGAATTTTCCGAAACCATGTTTCAACAATACGACATACCTCCTATTTCGGATAAAATTAACATAAGCATTAATATAACAATGTTACAAAAATGTGAAAACGTTCATTTTTCAATCTATCCTATCCTCGTTCGCTTTTGTCACAGTTCGCTTTTGTCACTATACCTTCAAAGCGAACTTTTTAATGGCCCTATATGACCATAACAGTTCCACTATTTCACCCCGACATACTATTCACAAAACCTATTACCCTCGTATCAAGCCGCTACTATTTTGAGTCATGTGACTGCATTTTTGGGCATCAGATATGTACATGTACAGGAGAATATACGTACTACATTCTTGTTCGTTATCACATGGTGCATTGTGTTCAACAAGCACGAAAAACGAGAAAAAATTCTGACATTATTTATGCATGAAAAAAGCAGATATTATACAAGATCATTTGCTCTGCTTACATTTTTATTATTTTGCACATTTCTGCTTTGAAACATTAAAATAATATTCCCTGAATATTCTTGATGCGTTACACAATTCTATTTTGACAAATTCTGGCTGCTACCGCTTGACATCCGTTTACATTTCATTAACAACAAGATATTTATTATTCGTCAAACAACAGCGAAAATCATGGGACTACAGAAATCAAAACACTCATCATAAGAACTGCATTGATCGTTCCTCGACCCTCTATACTCCGGATCTGATTGTGTAGCTGCGAATAAAGATAGTTCGAGGGTTGTGCGGGTCAGACGAACTACGGTGAAGGGAAGCGTGTGAATTAAGAATTATTTAAATGTGGTCGCTCAGTATGTATTTTTCAATTCTAATTCTCTGGTGCACGTCGGCTTGATCTTGTGGCTGTGCGAAACGTCCCCAGCGAGCGGAAGGTATGGAATTGATTGATCAGATTTTCGTCGAACATGTTTTAATAACACGCAACCGCAGAGTGTTGCTTCAATCCAACCTGTATTTTTTAAACTAATGGCACTATATTTTTGAATTATAATTCTTTTATTCAATAGTCCAAAATCGTGTACAGGCAGATGCAGATTTACCTCGCTTGTGCCAAAAATATTTCGTTCTTTAACAAAAAAATGAAAATATAAATTAATTATTATTAGTGTAATTTAATTATTTATTTAATTTAAAAACTATTAATACACTGTAAATCAATTTTAATGTTTCATTTGGATTTTATAAAAACTGAATTAATTTAGATCGAAGTATTTTCATTCCACAAAAATCGATTAATTGACAATGAATCGATTAATTTTCAATAATCGCCCCTCCCCTGTGGTAAGGTCTCGGTGTGTGGTCTTCTCGGAGGTACGCAACGGTCCACAGATACCATGCCCTGGCACCTGTACATTTGACCCAATCATCAACTGTTACCAGTACGGAACGCGTGGCGATATCAAGTTCACGTCCGGAGGAAAAGCTGCCGAGAGATGCAGCCGATGGCTACGGTACAGGTTCCATCCTTAATCAAAACGTTAGCACATAAACGCACGCAGTGGAAGCTCTTTTTACGACATTGGGCCGTAGATAAAAATTTAATTACAATCTAAAAACACGCATCATTCTTTTTCTCCGACGTTGGTGGCAGCCGTTGTAGAGAACACAAGTCACATCCGACACGCGTATCGAAGACGACCGGATGTCTTTGCCGCTGCTCATTCATCACTCGGGAGACGGCGAAGGTCAACCGGTCACATCCGGTCCCGCTGCCACCCCCGTCAGGCAGCACCCACCGCTGAAACGTCACGCCCTCGGTTTCCATCTCCCCCAACGCTTCCGCCGTCAGCTCTCCTCAACTTCCTGCTAGGCACGGCTTACCAAGAAATGTGAACTCCTGAAAAGCATTTCGTATTTTCTTCCTAAATCGTATCCTTGGTGCTGAACTGCCTGGTTTCCTTCCTGCTTCCTAGAACGTATGGCTATTCCTTCTTGTACTGCAGCCTTTCTAACTAGAAATTGGAAACAAAGGGACCGTATATTCCATTAGTGTCCCATCACCGCTGTCTGTTTGTGGTACTACGTGCCAATTCTCTGTTTATTTGTGTTAAAGCATTTTCAAATGCGAAAGGAAAAATAACGATTGCCCGCTAGTTATCTTCCATTGTAGGCGTGTCCCTCAGCATGTTCAAGAGGCGCAAGGAAACACGTTACAAACAATAGTATGTTGCCATGTTCAACTTATCACAACTCATGCAACTGCTAGAAGGAAGAAAGCTAGTAGCTGTTTGTGAGGAATCTTATCGTTTTTTCCACTCCACAATGGAATCTCGCAAGCTTTCTGAATTATTTATTCTGGACCTCACGTATCTGAAGAAAATAGAGGCGTGGCGTAGTTGCTACTGCCATCAAACTTCATGTTCCGCCACCACCAACGCCACCTCTCGTAGCAATTAACTGACGCCGCCACCGACGTCGCCACCATCTCCACAGTTCTCGATGCAACGCTCGTGCCATCGCCAAAGCTTTCACTGAAATCCCTATCAACGCCGCTACCACTGTGACAAATGTCTTCCATACGTTGTAGCCACACCTCAGTGCCATCGCTTTCATCGAAACCGTCACTGACACCACCGCCACCACTGCTATTATCAACTGTAATCGTCACCTATGGGACGTCTCCATCTCTCCTCAACATTATCGCAGCCACCGTTTCCGGTTCCATCACCATCGTTTTCGCCCAGTGCTTAATTTGTTGAAAAAGAAAAAAGGTATCTCTTGATTCACTTTACAACTAAAGAATGCAGTACTATTTTCTCGTAGAAAGATCTATATCTTACGCTGTTATATGTTATAAGGGAATTCATAAGGGAATCATTTTATGTAATAATAATTTAATTGAATGTAATATGTTTTTAAATTTTCTTCATTTCGAAAAAGTAAGGAACCGCCTGAACCTTTAGCGCCTCCGGAAATTAAGCACTGCCTCCGCCACCGACAAAGTCGTCAATTGCAGCTAACATCAGCACCACCGTCATCATTACGACTGTCACCATCTGCGCTACAATCATTGCCACAGCCTCCTGCGTCACTGCCAGTGCCGCTACAATCACCGGCACCCTCACCCTCGCTCGCTCCGCCATCACCGCACACAAAAAACCGCCGGGCGCCCATTGTTTGTGCTAACGAGGCTGCGGCGCGCGCTCGCCGCCGCGTCATCTCTCACGGCTCGCGTTGCGGCCGCCGCGCCGCCCTGCCCCTCCCCTCACCCCCACCCCTTCCCACCCGACTCCCTCCCCGCCACGCCCAGCCCGCGCGTCGGACTAATTCCTGCCGGTTTCGAGTACAAATTAGGCCTCTCGGAGCCGCGCGCACGCGGTCTGCGGCAGCACCTTCCCCCCTTCTCCCCCCTCCCGGCACTTTCCGAGCCACGGCCTCCTGCATCGCGTGCGTCTTCGATCGCGGAGCAGCCGCAGCCGCGGCGAACTGGACCGAAGGGGGCGGTGGTGAAGGAGGGCAGCGGGGGTGGGGGAGGGGGAGGGATGGAATTCCATTCCGCCGCAGCGCCAGCCTCTGCCGCCGGAGACGGAGTGTGCGAACTCGCGCAACGCGGGCGCGCGGAGAACGCAGCTTGCGGCGGACGCCGAAACGAATGCAGAGCGGCCTCCGCTGGAGAGGAGGCCAATTGATGAGGAACGGACACTTCATTTAAGGGAAGCAATGATAACTAGTTCCCTCTCCCCCTCCCTTCCCGCCGATATTTTGAACTTGATAGAATTTTCATATTCATGTAACATGTTTAAATAAATATTGATTTAAAAGGATGAAAATATAAAATGTTACACAAATGACTTTCAATAAAGAAAAATCAGCATAAACAAATTATAAAAAATAATGGGAGAGGTGTCATTTTCATCCTAAGAGATTATTTCCAGAGTTTTTCGGAAGCACCACGACTGACGCCTCACCATTCGACTCGGGAGAGAAGCTAAATACGCGAGTGACGATGCGTGGTATTACGAGAAGGGAACATTGAATCATTCAAAACTCCGAATTATTAAATTTATTTAATGGCCCCTTACGACCATAACACTTCCACTGTTTCACTCTGAAATATTCACAAAACCTATTACCATCATATCAAGCCGCTACTATTTTGAGTCATATGACTGCATTGAGGTGTTCATAAATAGGAAAATATACCTACTACATTCTTGTTCGATGTCACATGCTGCATACTGTTCAACAAGCGCGAAAAGCGAGAAAAATGTTGACATGTTTAATGCTTGAAAAAAAGCAGATATTTTACAAGATTATTTTCTCTGCTTAAATTTTTATTATTTTACATATTTCTGTTTTTGAAACATTAAAATAATATTCTCTGAATATTCTTGATGTATCACCAATTCCATTTTGACAAACATCGGCTCCTTTCGTTTGACGTCCGGTCACATTTCATTACAAACAAGACGCTTATTATTTAATTATTAAATTTATTTTTCTTTCTTCTTTATTTCACCATCAAAGATACTACACGTTGCACGAAACTTCTTTGTTCTTGACGTTGGAGAGACACGAGATGACGCCGGCAAATGGTATTCTAGTGACCAGAATAGCAGCAGTGTTTCCAGTGACATAATCTACCATTGTTGCCACCAAAACGCAATGACTAAATGAAGGGGGTAGAAGGTCGTATATGCGAAGCGCTTTTTTCCCTCATTTACGACCCCAAAATAAGAATTTTACTTCATTTAAAGTAGCCAGGCCTAGGGTGTCCGACTGAAAAACATCAAAAACGTAGGACTAAAATTCGCTTTAGATTGCCCGCGAAAAATCGTCCAGCGCGATCCAGTTTGATCGAGTGTACGCTGTCGATTGATTAATTAGTGATTCTGAGCGCGTCAACGGCTAAGGTCATAAGTCCCTTAAGAGTAAGACATGTTTTGGACGGAAAGTGATCTTCCCCCACTTGTTCGTGTGATCCGGCACGGACCTACCGTTCGCCAGTGGGGTTTCCCCAGCCAGGTATCTCCCACGAGCGGAGCACCGCCTCAGCCGAAACAAGCTCTGCCACTATGCCCCCGACGGGTCTCTCGGCATTTGTGGTTGTGTTGTGCATGTAAGTGTAAGTGTTTGCAAGTAAGGAGTAGGATATGACAAGGAATGGGCAGGAAAGATCGCACGCGCTTCGTGGCTCATTTGTTAGGGTACGGCTCCGGCTTTTGTCTGATGTAGATCGGAGAAAGCTCAGAAAACTACCGATCAGAGCAGTCGGCTAGAATTCTCGTCTAGGCAGCGACAGAACTCGACCTGGCTATCTAGCTAGCATCGAAAATCCTGCCACCGCCGGGACTCGAATCTAGGACCTCCCGGTCAGAGGCACAGTTTGTGCCCTCAGCCACCTCTCCCGGTGCCTCAGTCGGGGCCCAACTGTCAACCACTAACAAGAATGATACAACGTGTGGTTTCTTTGCATGGGTACTACAGTAGATTCATATTCTAGAATTCGAAATGGTTCCCAGGATTTCTTACATTAAAATGTTCCGAGTAATAGGAAATGTGAGTACGACTTGTAAAGCAATGATGGCCTGCTTGTATCCTGTTAATGTGGTATTTACCGACTTTCTTCAGATGCGAAGAAACAATTGTCTGAAAAGTTACATCAGATGAGAGAAATCGTTACTTGTGTTATATGTTGCAGTGGGGAAACCGCCCTTGGGATTCTTCAAACTGTATCTGCAAGACAGCTACTTAACGTTGTTGAAAATTCACTACAACTGGTATCGTTAATTAGGCAAGTGTATTGAGTTATCAAAATGGCCTCAACCCAATATTATGTTCTTTGTTTCAACGACCAATATTGGTGTCACCAATATTTGGGCTAATATTTGTACGAGTGTGGCTAATATTTGTACAAGTAATGAAAACATTAAAAATAGTTAAAATTTGCATTGAACTCGCCATATATGAAATTCAAGTTATCGTAATTAGCGAAGTTTGAAATGACGGACTACAGAAAGCAGACCTAACTCTCGTTCTTTCACAGTACTAATTTTACACGTTGACCACATGTTCTAGAAATATTTAAGAGCCTTTTGGATATTTTATTTCGTTTTTATGTGACCCTGCAAACTAAACTTTCAAGATGAAAACCTCTAGAGATGCTACGGAGTTATGTAAAGGGTGTGTCTCTGAGAAAGCATTATGTAGTCACATGTGTAATTTTATGATTTGAAATACTAGTTTCGAGTTAAACTATATCCGAGAAAAGAATTGATGTAAGTAAGAATAAAGGAAATTGCGGGAAATGAAAGTATCAGGTTTGAGAACAAGCATCCAACACGGCTTGGTCTCATGTAAGCTAATGTATTCAATTTCTCTAATGTAACATCTACACCGTACATAAATGCGAATAAAGGAATGGCATAATGAATATGCTTGTAATGTGAAATACGTTGTTTGTACATAGCCAAGTTCCGTAACTCACGACTGTTCTACCCAATTCATTTCGCCGTCCATCAACCGGGGCGCATGCATTCCCTGCGTGGTTCCATGTTATGTATGTTTTATAGACTGAATAACACTTCTATTACAGGCAATATGCTATTACTGGCAAATAAATCGTCGCCTTTGTTATTGTCCTTACTTCTACAGTGAAGATATTGCGAATCCGCAACCTAGTTCTGAGGCGATATCTTGCTACGCTTTCCTCATAAACGTGTTCTATTATTCAGACACATTCTGCTAGTGTTCTCACCTTTCAATATTTTACTACCTCTGCGGAGTTTTATTACGAGGAAATTCATGGGTTGTGCAATATATCGTGCACTCGACCTACTGCCATAGTATTAAATGTAATGCACAAACTCCGCGTAGAGCCGCGTTAAATTCAGGTGAATGTTCTATTTTGTGTTTTAACTGCGGCATAAATCAGCGGGCGTGCTTGGTAACTGTGGGCGAGGCAGCTGAGAGCAGACGTTGGAGCGACCGTCACCTCTCGTTTACGAGTACTCGCTCTATGCGAGCACCCCTCGTTTACGAGTACCATGCGCTGCGAGTTTCTTCTCGTATGGAGCTGCCTCGAATAGCAGAAGAGGACCATAGATTTTTGGCCGGTGGATGGTTGCTTGTTAGTGATTCCGGGCGCGTCAACTGCTAAGATAATTAGTCCCGTAAGAGTAGTGCGTATTATTCTTCGGAGGTGGCGGTGATCTTCCCCCGTTGGATGGCGAGATCCCGCGCCGACCTACCGTTGGCTAACGGGGTTTTTCAACCAGGTATCTCCCACCAGCTCTCTCCTTTATGTACGATAATTAGTTTATTAGAAAATTAGTTTAAGATAGCAACGAGCGTTTT
The DNA here is from genome assembly GCA_011170035.1 of Teleogryllus occipitalis. Lineage (NCBI taxonomy): Eukaryota > Metazoa > Arthropoda > Insecta > Orthoptera > Gryllidae > Teleogryllus > Teleogryllus occipitalis. Next base: position 13,750 of record BLKR01015235.1, on the reverse strand, counting down.
TGACTGTATTTGATAACAATAAATTTTTGTGTATGTATTATGGAAACAATATGCTTTGAAAAATGAGCCACAGATTTGATATAAAAATTCTGCGTTTCAAAAGTGTTCTGCCTCGAATTAAATATTAAATGAAATTTTGAAATGAGAAATAACTTAAATTTAGTATTAAGGAAATTAAATTGTGTTTTACTATTAATTATAATGAATTATTCGTATGGGAGTTTATTTGGCATAGTCATTTTTGAGGGGTAACTTAGTAAATAATTATGATCCATTTCTTATAATTTATAATTACGTGTATGGTAAGAGAGTTGTCCGTTATGTTTCAAACTCAGTTACAATTAAAGATTGCAAAGGGAGAGAGGCCCAGATTAAGCCAAATAAATTAACGTTCCACTGAAATATCACAGGCATCTGTTAATCCTGTGTCCTTTTTTTCCATTGCATAGACTTATACGTTTCTAACTTCCTTCATATTTTAAATACATTGGTTACATATTTTATACTTCAAAGACATCCTTGGCAGGCTCTTTCTGGACTTTCAAAGCCTTGTTCTAGAAATACATTTCTTTCATCACGTCTTTATTGAATCACATTTTTGGAGATCCTTATCTTATCTCAGAATTGAATAGAAGTGTAACAAACGCAAAAAAGAATCCCAATGAGCTCTTTCTTCAACGAATCAGAATGGACATGTTTGAAAAATGACTTTTCGAGTAGAATTATTTTCAATGGATAGTAGTCCAATGGATAGTAGTTCAATGGATAGTAGTAGGTCCAATCTTTTTAAGGACGGAATTTTATGATTACCATTTTGTAAAGAAATTTGAGTTACTCTATCTCCCATGACTTGCACACTTTTAAGAAATGCCTTCTCAAAAGAAACTAAAGCAAAGAAGAATTTCTTATCAAATTAGAAAACTACATTTGGGTTGGTGTAACTAAACGTAATTCGATTCCAGATGTAGTGTTTTGATTTTCTTCCATTTGCTTATTTGTATCGCTATCTTCGTTTACTCGTTCTCTATCTTCCCTAAGAGTATGGGGAAGAATGAAGAGCGTTGTGAACTACTTCAATTGGAGAGAAAAGTCTTGAAGAAACAGCACGGGCTTTTTATTTTTTTGATTACTCACGGGGATTTATGAAGGAATTTCTTTTTTCTTATTTCCGTTATCTCCGTTCTTATTTTCTGTTATGTGACTTACTACTTGTATGGTATCACCGTATAGTATCACCCTGGGCATTTCACCCTATTTAACTTGCATCTCCATAAAGGAAAAGCTCCCTGATGTCATATACGAACCTTTTACTTCTCACTAACGTCATGGAAGGGGATCGTTTCGGCCCAACCTCCTTGCACGAGCCTGTAATTGAGAAATTCCACCGCAACGTTGCACCCTCGCGCGAAAAGTGAAAACAATATCCCAGCATTTCCATCTATATTGCGTTAGCGCCCGGCGCTCGGCCCGAAGCGATGCGGCATTCGCGCTAAATTTTTTTAGCAAATGGAGTTCCCGAGTCGAGCGCGAGGGAAGCTAGCACTTCCCCCACCCCCACCCGCGTCCCCCCTGGCTTGTTGCCTGTTACCACAACTTCCCCCGAGGCGCGCTGCTGCTCCCGCCTCGGAAAAAAAGGAAACTCGGCGCGTCATTTCCCCCTCAAAACAAACCCTCAGACGCTACAAGGGAGCCTGGAGCGTGGGGAAAGAACACCTCTATTAGTCAAAGCTATCGCGAGCTTTTTTTCCACTGAAAAATGTGCCCGGCGATTGTTTTCTTCTGCCGGCGGAGCAGAGCAGTCCGTGCAGTGTCGTCCTGCCGCCGGGTAGCGCGCCGCGCCGGGTTGGGGGGAGCCCCAAGTATGGACTCGGCGCTCGAGGGCCCTACCTGCTAATAGTGTTGTCTCCGCCGGCCGCATTCGTTCCCTTGTGGAGCGCCAGCCACAATATTGACTCACGGACCGCTGCGCGCTGGCTGAAGACGCGGCCGGGATGGAATGTTGATTTTCCGTGCGCGTGCCGGTGTGGAGTGCTGACGCTAGGAACGTATCTACTTCTCTTCTATGACTCTTTGTTGTCAATATCACCTTTAATAGTAATAATAATACTATTGTAGAGGCACAGTCCCTAGATCTTCTCCTTAGGAAGCTGGTTGCAACCTGAAGTAGATTTTATATTCAACCAACTCATATTATCTTTGGTCGTGAATAATAATAATAATAATAATAATAATAATAATAATAATAATAATAATAATAATAATAATTCATGAATAATTACTTTCTATTTTTAATTTTTGAAAGCAGAAAGCAATTTTTGAATATTTTAAAGATTGTTTGATTGTTAGTGATTCCGAGCGCGTCAACTGCTGACGTCATTAGTCCCTTAAGCGTACTGCTTGTTTTTTCTCGGGAGGTGTGGAGGTCCTCCGCCGTGGGATGGCAATATCCGTCGCTGACTTACCGTCGGCTAGCGGGGTTTTCCCCAACCAGGTATCTGCAACCAGCGGGCCACCGCCCCAGCTGCTCCAAGTTCCCGACCGGTCTCTCGGCTTTTTTGGTAGTGTAGTGCATGTTAGTGTAGGTGTGTGTGTCTGGGGTGAGGATAGGACAAGCAAAAGGAAGGAAAGATCGTGCGTGGTCCGTGACCCGTCTGCTCCGGGATTCGCCTGGTTTTGAACGGAGAAACCACGGAAAACTACCGATCAGAGCAGCCGGCCGCTAGAATTCTCATCCAGACAGCGACTGAATTCGACTTACTAGCTGACAAGCTAGTGTCCAAAATCCTGCCACCGAGACTCGAACTCGAGACTCGAACTCGAGACTCGAACCTAGAACCTTCCAGTCAGAGGCACTGCAGTGATATCAATTGATGCCTTGGGCCATCTCTTTTAGTTGAACATTTTAATAATATTGTTTTAATCTGTATATTGGTTTATGTTAGTGTGTTTCTGTTTAGTTTAAAAAAAGTTATGTTTAAAAAAGTGTCTAAAAATTCTGGACAAAAAACATCAATGACAGTCTGAAAATAAGTCAAGAGAAACTGTCTCTACACGTCAAGGATTAAACCGAAAACTGCTATCGACAAACTGTTGATTCACAAATAACAATAATATATATTAGTAATGTGAAATTTTGTTTCTTAGGTACATCATGTTGTTCTGTGTTCGCCTAAAATACGCTTTGTGACTTCAAACCCACTAGAAAGCAACATATGTTGACTATATATTAAGTCCTTTGTGTTGAAATAATTATATATTTTAAATGGATATTTTTTACTTAAAGACGATTGTATAATGTTGAATTCAAGGCAAAAGCTATAGAATGCAACTAATACATTATTGTACTTTATTATTTTGATTAGAAATATTATATTTAATCTTTTGTATATTTTTTTGTATAAATTGATTGCGTGGCTTATTATATGCGTAAAATTCGTCACGTATTTTGTGACGTACAGAAATGTTCAAGTTCACGACGTTTCCTTTTCGCATTGGGTAGTATGAATAAGAACAGCGGTCACATTAACAACATCCATTGATTGGTTGATTATTAGTTGTTTTCGGGGCGTCAACGACTAGGGTCATTGGTCCCATAAGAGTAGTGAACGTTTTATCATGGGAGGTGGCGATTTCCCCCCTCTGGATGGTGAGATCCGGCGCCGACATACACGTCGGCTTTCAGGGTTTTCACCCATCCAGATACCTCCCACCAGCGAGACAGCGCCCCAGCTGGGACAAGCTCTAAGCTCCCGTTTGGTCACCTGCTACGTGTAGTAGTCAAATTGTGCTCTTTAGTTGAAATATTTTTAGGGTTCAGTGTATTCATCTCCGCTTCTCGTCATCTCCGGAAATACCAAAATCCGCTTTGTACAGTTCCCCCCTCCCCAAAATAATTTTCCATCTTGTTCCGAAAATTCAGGCACACATACGCGTCTCCACAACAGTCGGTTCTTTAAAACCGCTTCATGACCACTGCAACCATTTCTCTATCCAAACGCATTTCAGTTCAAAGTTATCCAGTACAATAAACAACTGATGTTCACAAAACCCTCTTCAAATCCTTTTCTTTTACAGATTGACATTTATCACCAACCCAGTTCCGAAAAATGTTTATATTTTGCACAACTCTCTGCGTACAGTAAACAGAATATTTTAGGGTATTTTTCGTATCTTAAAACATCAATAAAATCTGCCCCTGCAATAACACAACGGGTTTATTTCAATTTGGTTGACTTTTAAGTGCAATGCATTGATGTAGTGGCAAATGAGCGTAGCTGTAAACTTGAGAATGAAATAATAAAATAGTCCGAGCCATGAAGTGCTTATGAGTAATGACTAGACATCGGATGTTTAGGGAAATGCCTATTTTTTCTAGAGAACTTATTCAAAGGCTGATAATATATGTCCACGAATTATGACAAATTATGACATATGACGAAGTTTTATAATGCTTATTTTTGCTCATTTTAGCATAAATGCCTATTTTTTGCATAAATACCTTTTTTAGGATTTTTTTGCCTTTTATTTATTATATTTATATATAATGCTAAGATACCAGAAAATTGGCGATGGTCCAACGTGACCATTTATTACGAAACGTTAAATTCACGTCTTGAAATTTAAAATTAAGAGAGAATTCCTGAAAGTATACCAATTGATTTTTCTCCATTTCCCTATCTCATAAAGACCAGCCATGATCTGAGAACATGGACGATTGACAATACACCGAGGGAACCGAAATGTTAAGTGGAAATAAATATGAATTCCCAGAAGGTTTCAGTGTTGCTAGTGTTGGACTGCTAAAATATATGCCAGTCACATCGTTCAGATATCCTTCTCCGCATTCAAACTGATTTTGTCTCCCAGTCGTCGCAAATTTAAAATTGTGATCCTTGAAAAGTTACTGGTAGTATGTATATGTAACTGGTTAATGGAAACTATTAAGAATAAAATGTAGAAGAGTTGTAAATGTCTAAATCTAGTTTTACATTAAAATATACGAACTGGTTTTGTGCATTTAAGTTTACAAAATAATATAGACAAAAATTACAATTTTTCAATTTTATTTTGTACGTAACGTATTAAACTGCCTTTCCCTCCTTATTCTTGACGTTTTCAGTGCCTTTTTAGGCACCTAAAAGACGATTTTTTAGTGCCTAAACATCCGATGTCTAGTAATGACAAAATAATGCATTGATTCGGATTAAGAGATCAGCTCTATATAATATGTTCAAAAAGGAATGTAAAAAGTTTCTCTCATTTCAATTTGTGAACTCTGAAATCAAAATTTTCCCACGAGACTGAGCGAACCGTGGGAAATGTACTGGCTTCAGTGTCTCCGCGACTTTCATCAATAGTCTTGTTTTTTGTGGCCTTGCCACATTTGGCAAACTACGCAACGAGATCGCATCCCACTTGGAATAAAACATATTGCGTGAGTGCTCGTTCCTCTTCAAGCGACAAGGAAGTTAACTCTCAACAAAAGTCGACAATCATCTAAAGCCTCTTGCTAATTTCACTACGTAATGATTAAACTGCAGTTATCGAACTAGTCTATTCAGCGTTGGGGGGGGTGGGCGTGTAAATAATTTCTACTTATTAATTGTAGTAATAGAGAAACCTGTTCTTTATAGAGTAATCAAGAACGATCAACTGGTACACCTTACAAACCTGCGAACGTATTGCATATGTGCAATGTATGTCATTCAGTAATTTAGTGAGTCACTACTGTGATGCCGTACGGCAACTGTTCAAGTATTATTCATTATGCCCTCCCATGGCAAACAGGCGATGAATGATACGTAGGACCCTCTAAATTGTATCGCCCGGACGCATCTGTGTACAATATGCGGTGCTTGGATCACACCAGAAGAAAAAAGTTAATCATCGGTATTACCAAACTGAAGCTTAATTATCTTTCGTAAGATAATTTTGTCATGTGTAGCTTATACGATAATGCTAATGGGATAAACCCCGTTTGAAGAATAATTTGAACTACAAAATGATATTTTAATGTAAATCTGTCAGGATGGAACGGTTCCAGAATAGGATCTTGCAAAAGTACAAATTTTCTTTATTAAGCCGCCTGATAATACTCCGATACAATGTACTCTTCGGAAAAACTTCGTGAGAGTGTTCGGATTAGGTTCCCGAACACCGTATTCTGGAGTGAGGATTAGGTTCCCGAACACCGTATTCTGGAGTGAGGAGTAACCCTAGCCCGACAGCATATCTGGAAAGAAGAGCTGTGATTACACTTTTTTGTAATTGTTATTATTTAATTTTAATTATTAATAGATAATTTTTCACGTACTGCGCTCGAGGATGAAAAAACAGACAATTGTAGGTTTACGTTTTCTTTTTATTAAGAACTTGCATATGTAACGTATCAATAGTGAGAGTCACAGGTAACGTCATAGACTTCCCGTCGACAGCTTGATTTTTTGAGAAATGATAATCTTTCTCAAAAAAAAAAAAAAAAAAAAAAAAAAAAAAAAAAAAAAGTTTAATGTGAATATTTTCTTCTTGCAGGTTCACAAGTCGTATCAATTTCTCCAAATACTGATAAATTATGTTGCTAGTGCCTTTAGCAATTCCTACGTAAAATCCACATTTCCTGCAACTGAGAAACCCTCGATGTACACTCCGCGACATCACGAAGCATTCAGCTTGTTTATCCAGGGTCTTCTAGTATGATACCCCGTTGCTAGGTGGAGACAAATGACAACATGACCTGCTAAGTTACAAATAGTAGAAGTGCTCATTATGATAATACTTTTAAACAAGTTTAAACCCTTGGCGACGATGCATTCATGTATTAATACACTAGTTACCTAATGAATATAATTTAGTTCCATAAATTATTTCACAACATACTCAGAACACAGTGAGTGTAAAATGTATTCGAACACCAGCGCATTGTGACAATTATTGTAACTATTATGCAACAATCAATATATATTTTCATCATAGAATTAACCTAAGTGTACGGAAAGGTTAATACCAAAAACAGCAAAATAATACACGTACAAAACAGATAGAACTGTTGAAACTTCCTGAAATATGAAATCTCGGCACGCAAAAAGTTCTCGAACAGCAAGGACAACGATCACGGTTTTAGCTCCCCTACGCCTGACCCATGGGAAATTTGTCACGCTGGGAAGTGCAGGCAGCAGGGCCTTACATAATGTTTGATAGATAATTGACAGACGTCTATGTGTTTTATGAAAAAAAGAAATGAGTCGCGAAGGGAGGGAAATGTCATTGTAAAGAGAAAAAGTATCATCAGGTTGCATAATCTATGGAAATCGTTGCGGGAAATTTCTCAGATTTTAAACAGACCAAGGAATACCACTCTGGGAGTTATAGATAGTTTTTGTGTAAGGAAAACATGAGAAAACTTGGACGTCCAAAGAAACTTAGTGGAGCAGATGGTCGTACAATGCTACGGAAAATAAAGAAAAATCGGCGATTAAGTGCTACGAAAATACGGAGAGAACTTGAAAATGAATTGCAGATAAATGTATGTGAGAGTATTGTGTGAAATTTTTTTAGGCAAATTGGCTATCATGCAAGGGTAGCTAGAAGAAAATATCATGTGAATGAAGTCAACAGAAGGAAAAGGTTAGAGTTTGCAAAAAAACATGTAAATAAAACGAGTGAGTCTTGGAAAAATATTATTCTTACCGACAAAAGCAAGTACAACACATTTTCTTCAAATGGAAGACGGATGATTATTCTTACTTCCCGTTACACGTAATCTGATTAAAATCTTTTTTGTTGATATCCTTAGGTGTACGAATACTTTTTGCACTTACTGTAGTAGTTATGAAAATAACGGCATACAATCAAATTCTTTGACAGACGAAGAAGAATTCCATGTTCAAAACGTTACAGTTTAATAGCTTAATAGTACAAGCCAAACATCGTAAGGATAAATTTTAAGATTCAAAATTACAATAATTGCGTAGGATACATCACAAAATTAACAAATTTATTTTCTTGTTTTTTCTTTTAGATATTAACTTTAGTAAAACTTAAGAGGACTTACGTAAATTGAATAAACGAATAGCGTTTCTAAGCTACTTCGAAATAATCCTTACAACTATCGTACTTGACATTTTGTTAATCCACAGTTTATTCATTGTATGCCTTTGCGTATGCATCATACACAAATGCATTATAGTGTTTGCATTTAGTGTTCATACATTAATTAGAAATAAACTTTATTTACAAACAATATTTACAAACTTATATGTAAGTTTTATTGTTCTCACATAAGATTTATTCCACGTAAGATGTGACCCAGAGAGCTTGGCAATACCAACCTCCCGTAAACCACCCGCCATACATACTACATTGACTTAGGGACTTTTGATTACCATTTAAGTTGGAGAAAGTAGGTGCCAACCCCAACGTAAATTCCCCACGTAATGGAAGTACAGCTGCCAGGGACATTTTTTTGGCTGGAGACTGGCATGCATGCGAGCGAAATGAATTTGTGCCAACTTCAACGGTTTCAACCAGCAAAACGTGTGGAGATTGTGAGCTTATGCGAGTGAGCCGCATCCCGCACTTGCGTGCTAAAAAAGCCATTTTTTTGCGATTTCAGTGCGCGAATTGTTTCCTAAGGAAAATCTTATTGTGCGCTGGGCTTGACATTTTTAGAAATGTCAGGTAATTCCAGAAATAACTCTCCAGTGAAGCAGAAGGGGAAGTGGATTTTATCGAGTGGTGAAAGGCAGGTCCTTCTTAATGTTTATAAGTACAAGAGCGAGAAAAATTCTCGTAAAGAAGTGAAACTTCCTGAGAGCAGTGTCATTGCAAAGGTAGCTGTAATTGTGGGGGTAAGCCATCAATGTCATAATAATTATTAACTTTATTGCATGCCTCAAGAACGTCTTCACAATGAACATGTGTGTGTGAATCATAATTATTTTATTGAAATATATTCATATATTACAGAGCTTACACAACTCTGGCAAACGTTATTAGGGATTATAAGGCAGGAAAATCTATTAAAAGTAAGAAGAGGTAGCGTTCACGACCGTGAGAGATTCAGCTGATGGATTTGCAAGAGAAGCTATTAGCAGATATATTTACCAGGAAGCTGATAATGGTAAGATATTTTATATTTAGAGTAATGATGAAGTATGTGGCTCACTTTTTGAAGACTTTCTAAAGACCTATTCATTTGCAACAGGCAGAAGGCTCTCACTTACAGATGTTTGGCAGTACGTGAAGGAAAATTATATTTTTTTCATTCAGAGGGTCATGCACAACATTGTACTGAATTATTAATGAAATTGTTTAGCATGGAGGAAAGGAGACCCAAATATTCGTATTTGTGAGTCAAATTAAATAATTGTAAAGAGGTTATATTTTGTGGCAGACTATATGAGAAATAAGAGAAGTCAAAACCCAAAGACTGTAGTGTACCTTGATGAGACATGGATCTATATGAATGGTAAAAGAGCCCTTTGATAATGTATATTACTGAAAATATATATATTAAATGTATATTACTTATTTGTAAAAATTATGAGACAAAAATATCATTTTCATTAGGTTCAACTACTTATTCGTGGCAACTATCATTAAAGGCACCAGTAAAAGAGTAATTAAAAGACCACCAGAGGGAAGGAGGTTAGTTGTGGTTCATGTAGGAACAAGAGAAGATTTTGTACCAGGTACAAATGTTTTCAGTGTTAATGGCATTATGTACAAACTGAGGCATGTGTACGAAGCATGACATTTTGTAGGTGCTGGTCTGATATATGCTACTGACCTAAAAAGGGGGCAAGATTATCACGGAGCAATGAACAGTTCTACTTTTGAATCCTGGGTTAAGAAACAACTGATTCCTTGCATTCGCAATTTAAGACCTTGCATCATTGTCATGGATAATGCTTCATACCATTCAAGGCAGGTAGAGAGGCATCCAACAACAAAGTAGCGAAAGGATCAACTGATTGTAAGTATCAGAAATGAAATGAAACTATTGTGCTTAATGAAATAAGTAATGTAACCAAAGAAAATTATTTTTAGGAATGGCTGAACCAGCGAGGAGTACGAGTGCCCGAAGCTGCAAATAAAATCTCACATGTTGCCCTGGCGAGCCAACATTGTGAAAGGATAAAAAGGTACCACGAGATACATATCAGTGCGTTAAAGAATACATTTCATTAATATTTTGCATCATATTATCTTGTTCTGTTGCATCATTGTAATTAAATATTAAAATATATACTTTAAATATGTACAAATATATGCATCTACACTTGTGATAAATAAATGATATATAAATCTAATAAATAACTGACCTCAGCAATGTATTGGTAAGGGTATGTAGTTGATGACATGCTGGCTGCAGAAGGGCACACAGTTTTGAGGCTGCCACCATATCATTGCAAATTCAATCCTATTGAACATGTGTGGGGCATTTCGAAAGGGTACTACCACAAAACTGTACGTGAAAGGCCTGGGCAAGGAATGGAGAGAACTAAAGCTGTGTGGAATGAGGCAATAAATCAGGTAAAGATTTCAATACACCATTATAGAAAAATGGTAAATATATGATAACAGTTATGATTATAATTTTTTTCAAAATTAGTAAAACAAGAAACTAGAAAATTATGTTATGGCATTAACAGGGTCACACCAGAAATGTGGAAGAATTCAGTGGAACATGCAGAAAAAAGTATTGAAGAGTATTATGAAAAAGAGGCAGTGGAAGAAGATTATGAAGAAATAGTAGTAAATTTGAGCAGTGCTAGTGGAACTGACACAGCTGAAGAAGGCACAGGAGAGGAAGGGGACACAATTCCATTTGAGCCAATCCCAGGAACATCTTCAATGTGAAAAAATTGAAAAAAATATTAGAGATTCCACAACTTCATCTCAAGAAACATCTGACATATTAATACAACCACCCACAGTTGTTAGAGAACATGTTGGGACCCCCTGTGCAACAGTACAGGTAAGAACTGGAAAATACTCCATTGAGAATTGAAGAAAATTTCATTTCATTAACACATTCTCCCAATTTTTAGTCAATTGTTCCTGCCCGTGCTTCAGTTGTGTGTTTGGATCGAGTACGATTGCAAAAGTGAAAACAGCGAGTAAGCATTAAAGCGTTTGGAATAAATGTGATAATCTTGTAAAATATGTAACTCAATATTTCAGATGTGCCTCAAATTATAAAACTCCTGCCTCCGTAAAGCAACCACCAAGTCAAGTTTAAGAACAAATTTGGTTACACTGTGCTCCGGAAAAGGTATAGCTTGAATTTACTCGATTATGGAATTGTGGTTATTGCAAGTTGTTACATTAATATTATTACATTACAGTCAATTGTTCCTGCCTGTGCTTCAGTTGTGCGTTTGGATCAACTAGGGTTGCAAAAGTGAAAACAGTGAGTGAGCATTAAAGCGTTTGGAATAAAAGTAATAATTTTGTAAAATATGTAACTTAATATTTCAGATGTGTCTCAAATTATAAAACTCCTGCCTCCGTAAAGCAACCACCAAGTCAAGTTTAAGAAAAAATTTGGTTGCACTGTGCCCCAGAAAAGGTATTGCTTGAATTACTTGATTATAGGTGTGTGATTATTGCAGGTTGTAAATTAATATTTTTAAATTACAGTCAATTTTTCCTGCCAGTGCTTCAGTCACTCGGTTTGGTCTGAGAACAGTTGCAATGTGAAAGAAGTGAGTGTGCATTAATAGTTTTAATATGAGTGTGAGATCCTGAGTGAACTCCTGCCTTCTTAATTCAACCAAAGACACTAGTTAAGAGCACCATTTCATTAACATTAATTAACCCCAATGAATTAACAGTTAATCAATTTCCTTTACATTATCCCTGTAATACAATTAATCATTACTGCCAATGCCTCTGAGTTTGTGTTCAGTTTAAGTACGGATGCTAAGTGATATAAATGAATGCACTTCAAAGATTTGACATGTGTGTGAAACATACATTACATTTATAAATGTTTCAGATATGCAATAATGGAGTTCAGAACATACATCATTTTATTTAGATGTTTTGTTCAAATGGTAATCAGTTGTTAAGTGAAATTAGTAAGTATTTATTTCATGATATTATTTGGCATGATATAGAGTAAAATTTAATGTTTACTACTGATGCGCTATATTACTTTTTGGTTATTAACATTTCATTTTAAGTTATTTTTCAGTGATTTTCTATTTATGTTTGTAAATTTTATTGGTTTTGTAGGTAAATTTTTTTGGTTACATATTATATTGAATACTGTAATGTGAAGCAAAAATTCTTGGGCCAACTTTTCTTCTGGACAATTTTGTTTTTCATATGTTGCAGGAGTTTGAAGTAATATATAAGTTAAGTAGCAATTTTTTTATTTAAATGTGATAATTCCTTTTTTATTTTTTTTTTGTTTTTCATTGCAAGAACATAATTTCCTAGGAATAATTTTTGATCTTATAACAATAACATGTCTGTTTATTGAATTTATCATGATTGGACAATAGATACTGCATTGATTGTTCTATGTTGCAGGGTTGCTGTGTTTACCAGATTATTCATTTTCTAAATATGGAATTTTTTATGTATATTATTTTATGTATTGTAAATGTCTCCATTATTTTGACTTATGTTTCTGTATGCATGCTAGAAATCGGCCCTCAGTCGTCATCCTGATCGGGAGGATGGGTATGCTAACAATATATGTAAAATTTTCAAGTAGTTTATTAATTTGTAAAGTCAGCCAAATTTCTTAATGTTGATTTTTAATGATAATATTTTCACAATCCAATTGAGGATTAATTCACTTTCTTATTCAATTTTTTTATATATATGGTAGCATACTTACTGCTTTGTTTTCTCCGATCGCTTAAGGTAAATGCCGGGATGTTTTGTAATGTTTGTAAGCCCAGGGACATTAGGCTTTAAAATTGTTGTAAAAATTCAATAATTTTTGTGAAAATAAATTGCTGTGGATCATCGGTTTTCAAGAAATTTTAATGACTGCTCCTTGCAATTTGTCATTAAAATTGACCACCCATGGTGCATCAGTTTATTCTTTACTGAACCTTCACATTATATCAAATCATATATCTGATCAATTCAATTTTCATGAAATTTCAAACATTGTCATTTTCATACAGTAGATTTGTTCATTCCTTAGATATGCTTTGATCGTGGTCATGTGTCGAATATTACGTGCATAAAACCATTATTATACAAATATTTCTAGTTCAGTAAAGAATAGTTTTATTTCACTTCATTGTGTACTGTTTGAAAATTAAAATTATTTTGAGTCTTGCATTTCATTTCATCTTTATTCTATAAATTCCGTTTATACCTTTTTTCCCATTATATATACCTTTTTTTCCAATATATTATAAAATAACATTCTACTATTTAATTTATTCTTCAGTTTCAATAAGATTTTATTAATTCTGAGAGTTCAAATATTTTTAAATTTATAAGTAATTTAATTAAAAGTATTATATTTAATATTATAATTAATAAGAACAAATTTCATATATAAATTATAAATTAAATTATTTTACCATATGCCTGTTGCGATTTATAAGTCGTAAAACATTAACAAATCATTTCAGCATATCTAGATTTTTGAAGGCGACTACGTACATTTAAACAAGTCGCGTCGGCGCTTTCGCGTTTTATTTCGATGAGGTTGGCAGTGCCGAAACTCCGCCATCTTGAATTTTTAGGGTCTTTTCTTACGTGGAAACACCTATAG
>BLKR01015234.1:57500-91157 GCA_011170035.1 Teleogryllus occipitalis | reverse complement strand
GTGTGTGTGTGTTTAACAGATGTTGAATGTTTTTCAATGTATATTTTCTTCAATACGGAATTAATCTGACAAGGTACCTGGCTGCTGTGGCCAGCTAGTGCTTTGCAACATGATTAGGCTTGATAAGGCCAACAGGTCCGTTTATGAAGCAACATCAACCTCTCAGAAATCACGGGCCGGTTGGTCCATCAAGGTTGGTCTATCAAGGTCAGCAATCTTAGATGCTGTTGAAACTAGGAAAGGGAGTAAAGCAACAAGGTATCTGTTTTGCATACGAAGGTTTTGTGTAACTATTGAAATCTTGTTGGCAATTATGGTATCCTTTTTTTCAGTGTAGATGGCTGGTTCGAGTTCAGTCGCTGTCTGGAGGAGAATTCTAGTGGTCGGATGCTCTGATCGCTAATTTTCCGAGGTTTCTCCGATCAACACCATGCGAATGCCGGAGCAGTACCCTACCAAACGGGCCACGGACCGCGCGCGATCTGTCCTTCCTCTTCCTTGTCCTATCCTCTCCCCTTACACACACACTTACACTAACATGCACTACACTACCACATATTCCGGGAGATCGGTCGGGAACTTAGAGCTTGTCCCGGCTGGGGCGGTGCCCCGCTGGTGGGAGAGTCCTGGTTAGTGGGAAACCCCACTAGCCGACGGTAGGTCGGCGCCGGATCTCGCCATCCAGCGGGGGAAGATCACTGCCATCTCCCGAGAAAAACATGTACTACACTAACGGGGCTAATGACCAAAGCAGTTGACGCGCCCGGAAACACGAAAAAATCAATCAATCCACATATTTAATGCTTCATCTAAATATAAATTAAAAATAATTGGGGATATACTACATCCTTGCCTTACTCCGTGGTTTATTATCTCTTTCTTATTCTCTTGGCCTTTGGTACAAATTTCTGAGTTACTATACATGTTCCTAATGACCGAAATCAGCTGTGATGGCAGACATTTACGATGCAATACATTAGTGTATTTCTGTTTACGGTGTCAAAAGCTTTGGAGTAATCTATGAAGAGCATGTGTGTTCTTTTATTAAATTCTCTATGTTTCTCAATGATCTGCTTGACAATGAAGATATTATCGGAGCAAGACCCACCCTTCCTAAAACAATTTTGTTCTTCCAATAACATGGTCTCCGCAATATTACGAACTCTGGATGCGATTATTTCTGAATAGATCTTGTAAGCAACATTTGGTGTTGATCAGAGAAACCACGGAAAACTACCGAGCAGCCGGCCGCTAGAATCCTCCTCCAGAGAGCGACTGAATTCGACCTAACTGGAAAGCTAGTGTCGAAAATCCTGCCGCCATCAGGACTTGAACCTAGGACCAGGGCCATTTTTAGGCACAGGCAGACGAGGCTCGTGCCTCAGGGCCCCCATGATCAGGGCCCCCGCAGATAATAAAAAAAATTCAACAAAACTGAAAAATTGTAATATTTACTACACATATATTAATTAACTTAAATATATTGAGTGGAACCAATATAGACTGCATCTGAATTAATTTATGTTCACGATTAAAGTAATATTATATATTTCTAACATCAATGGTACAAATGTCGAGAGATTAATAAAATGTCTCTAATAATTTGATCAGTTCAGTTTTCGAAGTCTGTCGCTAAGTCAAACAGCTGTCTACAAAGAATCGTTCTTTTTAACAATGCACATGTTTAACAACAATGCGCGCTCTTTCATAGACATTTACCAGACTTATCAAACGACCTTCGTATTGCTTGGCAGCAATCGGCAAATATTGAAAATGAATTTAGTTTGCAGTCAGAAATCGAATGAAGAGCAAGTGCAATACAGTGTTAAGTGTTATAAGTATAATATAAAATACAACATCTTTACATAATTAACATCTGAAAGGTTTATCATATCATTTGAACCCACGACGGAACACACTAAAAAATGAGTTTAAGATACATTTAATTACATTTTAATGTATAATTTTGTAAACCACAATGTTTAATTATTTTAATAAAGTTATATTTTTATAACTAATAAATAACAATACTATAACACTATAATTAATGAATTTAAAAATAGAGCAACAAACAAATAAAAATTGATTAAAGGATATTAAAAAGTGTATCATTTTATTATATTATAATTTGTTTAATAAAGTTTCATGGTTGAAAATTAAGAGTATTTAAGAATTATATATTAACGAATCAATCATTTAGACAAAAATATTATTTTAAATACAAATATGATAACATATAACAAGTGTAAATGAATAAAAAAAAATCAATATGATTAAGAAATATCAACCCAATTTTTAACATGCAAAGTGACATTATAAAAAATTGAAAGCACCGAAAATGTTTGCTTTTGTGAACTGTGAATTTGACGCATGTAGAAAGTATCTGTAAATAAACTAATTTGTATAACAGTATATAGTATTTTCTTCTAGAGTTCATTGGTATTTCATTTTACTGGTACCATGTCGAAACGCACATATCCAAGCGATGCATCTAAGAGAAAAAAAAGCGATTGAGGAGAACGAAAGGATTAAAAAATTACCCAAACTGACATCTTTCTTTACAAAATCAGTAAATCCATGTATATCTTCAAATGACACACCAGAAATTCTTTTGGACACACCGAATGAAATTAATCGATCAGAAAACCAGAAAATGGAGCCAGAATCAGGTACCTCCGAAGGTAGTTCTCATCTAGAAGATGTTTGTGCATGAGAAATGCAGAAGTGCATGAGAAATGTTTCTCATCTGAAAATATAGGTGATGCTCTGACTTCTTCAAAAGTATCCAGGTGCACATCAAACGATTCCGGCGAATGGAATAAGATAAGTGAAGAAGATCGATGTTTTTGGATTCAGAAAGGACCTATGTTTTTTCAAAATAAAGATTGTGATTTTTCAAAACCAGCGAGAAAGTACGAAGATGGAAATGGGAAAATTGTAATTAGACATCTTACTAAATCTGTGTTTACACGTAAATTGCAAAACAGTGAAACTGTCTGTAGATCTTGGCTTCTATTTTCGCCATCTAAAAATGCGTTATACTGTTTTGCATGCCGTCTTTTTGCATCTTCCGATTCGGCGTTTAATTCTCCGGACGGGTTTCACGACTGGAAAAATTTGAACCGTGCAATTACTGAACATGAAAACAGTCTGCGGCATAGATATGCAACTATGGATTACATCGTTCGAAGTAAGAAAGTGGGTACTGTAAATGAATCAATACTTGTCCAATTCAATGAAGAAGTCAGTTATTGGAAAAGTGTTTTGATTAGAATTGTTGAAACAATCAAGTTTCTTGCTGGCCGCGGACTGCCGTTTTGTGGTGATAATGAAATAATTGGTTCTCAGCAGAATGGAAATTATTTGGGTTGTTTAGAACTAATTAGCAAATTTGTTCCATTTCTTAAAGAGCATTTGAACAAATGTGGTAATCCAGGAAAAGGATTCGTGTCGTATTTATCAGCGAACATTTGCAATGAGTTTATTGAGATTATGGGTAAACAAGTATAACTAAAAATACTTTCTGAGTTGAAAAAGGCCAAATATTATTCAATTAGTATTGATTCTACTCCAGATTGTAGCCATGTTGATCAGTTAACATTTACGATTCGATATGTAAAAGATAACACACCGATTGAACAGTTTTTAGAGTTCATACCTATTCAAGAACATGGTTCCGAATATTTAACAAATACAGTTTTACATTTTTTCGAAAATAATCAGATATTAATTAATGATTGCCGCGATCAAACTTACGACAATGCCGCGAATGTGTCAGGTGCGTACTTAGGACTACAAGCAAGATTGCGTCAATTACGTGAAAACGCTATTTTCATTCCTTGTGCTGGACATTCGCTGAATTTAGTCGGGGCTAAAGCTGCTAGTTGCGTGATGACAGCAACGAGTTATTTCCAACTTGTACAAAAATTGTACAACTTCTTTTCGGGTTCAACACATCGTTGGGATATATTAAAAAAAATTCTTGGGAAAATATCAAGTAGTAAAAAGTTTATCTGATATTAGGTGGTCTGCTAGATACGATGCAGTCTCAGCTTTAAAATGTGGTTATTCTCAGATAATATTAGCTTTGGAATTTATTGAAAATAATAAAGAAAACCCAGCCGAAACGCGAAATGAAGCCTACAGTATAGCTAAGAAAATGAAAAAATAGAGAATATTATTTTAACCGAAGTCTGGAGTGCTGTACTTTTAAAAGTCAATGAAACGAACAAAACGTTGCGAAAAGAAAATCTTTCATTGGATGTTGCTTCAAAGCTGATATCATCATTGATCAATTGTTTGCATGTCATGAGAAATGAATTTGATAACTTTGAAACAATCGCCAAAGAAAAGTTTCTCGATTCAGAATATCAAAATTCGCGTGTAACAAACAGAAGTTCTCGAAGAACTTATTTTGACTCAGAAACAGACGAAGTCATCTTTTCTGCCAAAGAAAAATTTAAATTACAAACTTATATTCCTATTATCGACACATTAATAAGTGAATTGGATAGAAGAGCTGAATCATACAGTATTATAAGTAAACGATTTCAATTTTTATCAGAATTAAAACTTATTGATGAGAAAGAATTGTCTAATAAATGTAAACAATTTGTTGAGTTTTATAACACAGATGTCAATGAACAAGAGCTCATATCGGAGTGTTTTCAATTTCAACATCTTCGCATTGAAAATCCAACAAACAGCACCGTATCTTTGGCAGAAACGTATAAATTGTTAAAAAAAGATAATCTTGAAGAGACATTTCCTAATATTGAAATAGCGTTAAGAATTTTCTTAACGTTAATGGTCACTAATTGTACCGGTGAACGCTCATTTTCAAAGCTGAAGTATATAAAAAATGAATTAAGAAGTAATATGATTCAAGAACGACTTTCTTCGTTAGCTTTATTAAACATTGAGTACGATATTTTGAACGAATTGATCTTTCAACGATGTAATTGACGACTTCGTGCGTGCGAAACTACGTAAAGTACCATTGACAAATGCTTAGTTTGTTTTTTACTTAGATCTTATTATGTAAATATTGCTTGTGTTGTTTTTTAATCATATTTTATTATGTTACTATTGTTAGAGTTATTAGTAAAATATTACTATAGAAAATACAGAGATTAAAGATACTATTTAATTCCGTTTATCTAGTTTTTTTTTTATAAATCCTTCCTTACCTTAAAAAGAGGAATCAAAATGCTTATTAACTGTGTAATATTCAATTTTTAATAACTTATGATCGCCAGAACGAAATTTGTTGAACTAAGAATTAGGGGTCCCGAAATCTCTGAGTGCCTCGGGTACTTTCAAACCCAAAGACGGCCCTGCCTAGGACCTCCCGGTCAGAGGCGCTGCAGTGACATCAGTTGATGCACTGAGCTACCGCTCCCGGTTTAAATATGTGGATATCCAGACTCAAATCTTATAGCCATGGGACAAGAAAGAAACCTAATGACTATATTATTCGCGGATGAATGAAGCCTCCAGAAAGCATTGTTTGAATTACAACAGGTAACCGAAATGTACTAACTCTGCATATTCTCAACAAAAACAAAAGTCATGAGCTTTGAAGGGATGGAACTGATTAGATCCAAATTAGTTGTATACAGTTCACCTATAGAACAAGTTACAAGTTTCAATTTCTTGGGATACAAAATGTCATTCACAGGGGAAATAGATATACAAAGGAAAATTGAAACACTAAATCGTATGAACGTAATTTAGCATTTAGCACTAATCCTGAGAATTCTAAAAAAGAAAGTCAGAAAGGAAACTATGATTAAATTGTATAAGGTATTCAGTATCCCAACTTGTTTACATGGAAGTGAAAATAGGACAATGACCAAAAAACGATAGCACAAGACTACAAAGTGCTGAAATGAGATTTCTGAGATCAGTAGCTAGTTATAAGCTGATGGGCAAGAAAAGGAATTTAGAAATTCCTAAAGAACTTGGTGTATGTAAACTTTAAGAGAAAATTAATTACTACCGAAATTCCTGGACGCAGCACATTGAAAGGATGCAAGGCAATCGTCTACCGAAAAGAATTCTAAAATACCGCCCATATTGACGAAGAAATCCTGGCATTTAAAGAAAATACTTGGAACGGCTTTGGAGGAAATTTTGTTTTTTATTCTCCCGTATTCAAAGGCGAACCGAGGTATTCAGGTGACCGTGGCAAGCGTAGAATTACGCCAGTCAGGGTACTTCAAATTAGGGTTGTTATTTGTTTTAGCGGACCTTGTGAGTGGCGCCCATCGCATGTGCCAGATCTGCCATACCGTAGATAAGCCTCTGCCCACTTTTAACTCAAAATTGTGAAAACTATTGATACTTTCAAAACAATGAACAGGACATTAATTAAAGAACTAAAAGTGGTCAACAAATTTCATTTCAAGAAAAATTCCCTTTCTTCAATTTTGTAGTTTTAGGAAGAAGCCAAAAAAATAAAGCTTTTGTAATTTTTGAAAATTCAGAGTTCACGGTGAAAATCGAATTTATTCGATCTTAATACGTGTATTTCATTCAATGCTTACAAGAAATTTACACAAAACGGTGCAGCAATTTTTGAGAAAATTTTGAAAATGTTGCAATGTCTCCGGCGAGATTTGCGACGCGGTAGGCAATTAGACCACAAGTCCGAATTGCGACGCGGTAGGCAATTAGACCACAAGTCCACAATCTTGGCTGTCCGGGTGTCGCCGCGTCGAAGGCTGAGTTGCCGACGTTTCGGCCATCTTTTCGTGGTATTCCTAAGGGCTGGTCTGCCGGCAGGACTGGGGAAGACCACGAAAAGATGGTCGAAACGTCGGCAACTCAGCCTTCGACGCGGCGTCACCCGGACACATTTACATGACTGGCCGCGGAAGCCTACGTCTTCACCGAATACTAATTGTCACAACACTACTTAAAGTCCTTGAAAGCAATTGCACATTTTACTTATATGTGTTATGCACGGAACTGAACCATCTGGTAAAATCTCTTGTTAATCCGAGTATGCAATAAAGTGAGCGTTGCATGTAGAGCATTGATGATTAGTGATTCCGGGCGAGTGAACGGCTAAGGCAATTAGTCCCGTAAGTGTAGTGCATTTTTATCGCGGAAGTTGGCGGTGATCCTTCCCCGTTGAGTGGCGAGATCCGGCGCCGACCTACGTCGGCTTGCGGGGATTTTCCCCAACCAGCTATGTCCCACCAGCTTGTCACCGCCCCAGCCGGGAAAGGCTCTCCAAGCTCCCGACTGGTTATGTAGTGCGTATGAGTGTAAGTAAGGGGTGAGGATAGGACAAAGAGGAAGGGAAGATCGCGCACGGTCCGTTACCCATTAGGATGCTGCTCCGACATTCACCTGGTGTTGATCGAAGAAACCTTAGCAAAACGATCAAAGAAGCCAGCAGCTAGAATTCTCCTCCAGACAGTGGTTGAATTTGACCCAGCTAACTAGCTAGAGTCAAATCTTGCGACTGTCGGGACTCGAACCTAGGACCTGTTGGTCAGAGGCACTGCAGTGGCATTAGTTGATGCCCTGAGCCACCTTTGGCGCTGCATGCAAGAAGAAGCGTTAGCAAAACACGAGAGGCGAAACAAGAAGGCCAAGAAGCGAGAACCAGCGTAACACCGGCGCCGGTCGACACCACACACGGCCATGAGTTCAACGACCTCGGAAACGGAGCGAGGCCGTCTGAGAGAAGCTTCTCGGTCAGTCACATTTCATGTTGAGACAAACGCACAGGGGAAAACGCACAGAAAAAAACGAAAGATAATACTAATGGAACAGAAAGGTATACTTAAGGAATACAAACGTATTTTGGGCAGAAAAATTTTAAAAGAGCCGAGTTTAAAAATTGGGAATGCGACACAACTCGCATCCATTGAGCCTACGCTACTGCAGACTTTCCAATTGTATATATTTTTTGCTAATTATTTTTGCTCTAATTGATTCACATGGCCTCACCCTCGACGTAGTTGAAGATACATTATGACAAATTATAACTGCTTCGCAATTTTAGTCGATTTATATTAGCATGTTTAAATATAATTCAGAGCTTGCAATACGATTGGATCATCAGGGAAAAGTATAGGGTTTAGCAATGTGTTTTCTATATAAATAAAAATGAATCACCGAAATGTATGTAAACGCATAACTTTCGAAGGACTGCACTAAATTGGATATTTTTTTCAATTTTCTTTCCGTTCGTTATTGTCAGGACAAGGTTTGTATAAAAGAAAATTTGAAAAAATCTCGTAATCTAAACAGTGAGTGAATGAGACGCTATTGAGCGAGAGATCTTCAATATATTAACAAATTATTAAAAGAGAAAAAGGGAGATGAGAAAAGGCAGAATATAAAAGAGAAAGAAAGAGAAGAAAAGAAAGAGGGGAAAAGTGAGAAAGGTGAAAAAGAGAGAAGGGGAAATAGAGAGGGAGAAAGAGAGGTGGAAAGAAAGAAAAAGAGAAAGAGGTAAAGACGGTAAAAGTGAGTGAAGAGAAAATAGGGAAATGTTAGGGGGAAAGTGAGAAAAGGAAATAGAGAAAGAAAGAAAAGGAAAGAGAGAGAGAATGAAGGAGAGAAGGAAATAGAGAGATAAGGAAAGGAAGAGAGGCGGGGAAAAGAGAAAGGAAGAGAGACGGGGAAGTCACGGGGAAAAGTGGGAGAGGGAGAAAATAATGTGAAAAAGAGGGAGGGAAGGAGAAAGAGGGAAATGATGAGAGGAAAATATAGGAAGAAAAGACAGAGGCAAAAAGATTGGAAAAAGTGAGATAAAAAGAGGGGGAAAGAGAACGGGAAAAGAAGTGGGAAATGAGAGGGGGAAGAGTGAAAGGGGAGGGAGAGAGGGAAAAAGAAGGAAAGGAGAGAAGGAAAAAGAAGAGGGAGAGAGGGAAAAAGAGAGAAAAGGAGTGAAAAGAGAGGGACAGAGAAAGAGGAAAAAGAGAAGGCAAGACAACGTCTGCCGGGTTCTGCTAGTTTGCTATAAAAGTCTAGATAGATTTTCTGCCATTTATAGACATCAGCTAGTATGCAAATATTAAACAATATGGTGGAAAGTGAGCGCGCCCATCTGTCCTAGGTTTATTTCTACTTTCTTCTTCCCTTTAATAATTTTAATGGGTAGTACAGTACATGCATTTCACCATTCTTACGAGACGTTGAAAAGCCCTTTTTGTCAATATTTCGCATAATTCATCTCTTTTTACACAATCAACAGCCTCTTCGTAGCCTTTAAACGCTATATAATTATACTTACAACTTGCCTTTAGACAAACTGAACTCCTTGTTTTTTGTTACAATTCTCCCACTAGTTAACAGGTAAAATATAACAATGGTTAATATTCAAAAAGTCCAAAAGGAGAAAGTGCTTATAACACGGGGATATTAAAGACGTGTTGTCTGCGTAGGCATTGAATCAGCACTGTCACTTTTACACCAGCATATTATGCGAAAATATCTTTAAAATAAAGTTTCGTATTAACATAAGTATGATCTACGATTTTGGCTTCGAAAGAAATTTCGTTTATATTTCCCCGAAATTATTGTTTTCCAGTAAAGAGCACCGATCGAAACCCTTTCCTTGAATTCAGATTCGTTTACCTGCGGTATGTTCAGTAATATCTAGAATGTTTACAGACCGAATCCTCTATGATTAGGAAGAAAAGTCCAATTGTTTTTAAAATGTAGAAAAGAATAAAAAAGAAAATATAAAATTGTTTTAAAAATGTATAGTACAAGTTCATTGCTAGCTCTTTCATACGGGCGTGTTATTTTACTTATCAAAATTGTGAAAATAAAACGTATTACTCAATATGTCCTTTAAAACTGAATGTTAAAAATGTTTTCAAAATACTCAGCGAAAACTTCGGGAGTCTGCTGCTACTGCTATTACAAAACTTTCTCATCGCAAGATCTAGCAGACGGTTGGGTACACAAATACATTTTAATCACATTACAAGGTATTGTCATATATTAACACTATTCATGCATGGTATTGTCTCATTCCATTAAAAACTTTCAAACACACTCTACACTGAAAGTAACATTACAAACTTCTACAACTGATATGCTGCAAATCATGGTGGTTTGACATTTACCCCACGTTATTACGTACACGAATACGTGTGTGACGCTCCTCACTATCCGTACCACACATAAATTCATGGTATATCATTTTTTATTGTTCCTGTTTTGCGAAAAACAACATAATCATCCAGTATTTCCACATTATTAACAATTACGTATTCATACTCAACTTATAAACATTGTTAATAAGGTATATCATTATACATTTCTAAACATGGACTCGCTCCACGAAAACTATTTTTAGACAATGTTCAAAAGTGAAGCTGTCTCTTTCTTTCACGAACACGGAAGTGATGACAGCAAGTTTAAATAACGGGATTTTTACCTTTCTCTTTGGAAACAAACAACGCTACACTACCACGTGCTAAGTCTCCCCAGGCCACAACGCCAGCACACGCCATACAACTTCACCGTCAACATTGAATCCAATCCGAAGTTGAGAGAGAAGTTAAGTGTTCATTTGTCTTCTGCGGCGCACGCAATCTCGGCTGCGTTTATGAGGTACGTAGCAATTCTAATAAATGTTAGAATAGATACTCAGCAGAAGCGAAAATTTCTGAAATGCATTGACTAAACGCATCCACTAAAGCAAAAACAATATTTCAAGACGGATGCAAATAGACATATCGAATTCGTGAATTCGTTTTAAAAGTTGAAGTACCTTACTTAGTTCAAGATAAAAACAATTAACATAGATAAAATATTAATGAAAAATGTGTGTACGTAGGTAATCGTAAAAAAGGACGTTTCCTTACCTTGTAACGGCACTTTCACCATTCCGTGGTTTCAGGAGCATTGATTCATTGATGCGCTTGAAACCTTGTTCATATCTAAATTAATGAGGTTATGAACAGAGTATTGTCTACTAGATACTGATTAGATATTTACTTCCAGTCCAAAACAGTTTCACACAAGCTGTAATCAGGATATATTCTGCGCTCTGAGAGGCTTTTTCGGAACTACATTCAATAGCATATACCGCGACATTTGAATCGTAATCAGAGAACGAGAAATCTTTCCTCGGCGTTTGAATTTATTTTTTGATAGACATTGTTAATTAACCAATAGATAATTTTTTTGTTTGTATTTTTCAGAACATGGACTCTTTTGAGCGTCATGGAAATATACAAAATCTTCCAGATGAAGTGCTTTTGGAAATATTTCAATACATGAGTCTTGAAGAGCTGGTGACATGTATTCAAAATGTGAGTCTGCGTTGGAGAAATATTTCGCAACATTCCGTCAGGCTGTGGAAAAATAGGACATACAAACCAATTTCAAGAGTCACAGATGAAGAAATCATTGCCACGCTAAAAAAAATGCCTCAGTTGAGAACTTTTGTCTTTAATCCAGATTGTTTGAAATTAGATGAAATTATTAATGTGTTGTGTTCACATTGTAAACATTTGCAAACACTTGTTTGTGATGGTTTTGGTGTTTCAACTTCTCATTTGCAGAAGATGGTTAATAGTCTCCATGATCTTGAATGGTTTCAATTGTCTCAGTGTCATATAATAGATCATATATCTCTCTCCCTTCTAAGCCAGTTCAAGAAACTCAGAAAATTAACATGTGTGAATGTAGGGCCTGCTTCTACATTCCTGAGAGCTAATAATGAAGTTTTTCAGTCACTTGAACACATTGAAATAATTGCTTATTGTTCATGTGATAGAGGGGGAATTCATGAAGATCAAATAAGTGAATGGGATCCATATCATTTTCTTCATTTGGTGCCTCATTTACAGAATCTCAAACATCTGTTTGTTGACTTTCGCATGCTTCACTTTTGTGGATTTGAAAATGTTTTCTACAATTTAAGAGAACTGCAGAATCTTGAAACATTGTGTTTTAAATCTTTTTTCCATGCAGATAAGAATATTCTTACTAAAATGTTTCAATTATGCCCTTTTCCAAAACTAAAGAAACTAGATCTCAGCAACTGTCTGAATATAAATGTACAAACTTTGCAAGCTATGCACACAAGTTGCCCAGGTGTGCAAGAACTACATTTCAGTCATTGTGTACATTTTGATGATGAATGTTCTGAAGCTTTAACTCAATTTCCAGAATTACTTTCACTTGACTTATCCTGCTGCAATGGAGTTTCGGATGTAGGTTTGTCTTACCTTGCTCGTTGTCCAAAACTTGAAATGTTAGACCTCAGTTGGCGAATGACTGTGGCTGATGAAACCCTTTCTGTTATCAGTACTATACCCTATTTAAAAAAACTTATTCTCAATCACACACGTATCCATCATGAAGATATACTTAGATTTTTGTCAAAAGCTCGCCATCTAGTGTATCTGGGCTTGTACTATTGTAAGGGTGTTGAAGGGACTTTTTTGCAACAAATGATTCCTGCCTGTAGAATAAACGAAAACCACATCAATCAAGTGGTGTGTTCTTATTCAAAAATTTTGAGATAAGTTAGTTTTTCTTTGTGAGGAGTTGGACATTTTTTCATTTATTTATAATAAACAGTACAAATGTAATGTAAAGATAAATAAAATACATGTAAAGACTTGAAATATTTCTCCATAATCACCAGTATTTAATATCAATGAGAATATCTTTAATATGACAGTATTCAACTGCAAGAATGCAGATTAGTCATTTTACACGATTTCAATTGGAAATAATGATTTTAATTTTTTCCAATAGCTAGTAGTGACAATAAAGGAGACAATTTATTACATAATTTATGTATAATGTTTTGTGATAATGATAACTTAAGTCTTCACGTCTCATTAAGAGAGTCTTACTGTTGAGAACATAAAAAGTCGAAATTCTTTAGTTTTCCCTCCTTATGTGATAATGTTAATTGGAAATACAACTACGTTATATTCTTGTCAGTTTTTTATCAATTACAACAGAAACAATTTATTTTGTTTCAATTTGTTATTTGCTTTGTTTCTCAAAAATATGTAGAGGACTTGCATTGAAATGAAAAATGCAAGAAGTATTAAAAGTGCTTCGAACAGTTTTTTTTATCAAAGTAACAGAAGTAATGGATAATTTACTAATAACTTCTTGGAAAATGCTTCAAGAAAAGTTAAAGGGATTGTTTTAGTTGACTTTCTATTCTATGAAAGTTGAAGATATGAATTGTGTATTTGAGATGTAACAGTATCAAAAAGAGAGAGAAAAGGGAAAGGGATCATATTTTATTCTGTAGAATTTTTTGTGAACCTTTCGAGTTCTAATTTTGCTTCTTCCTGTGTGTATAAATGGATGTGAAAATTAATACAACTTATGTAAATCACTTTTTGTGGTTCTTGTTTTTGTAATAACTGGAAAACATAATAAGATACAAATCTCCAGTAGATTGCTTAATTATGTTATTAATTTATGTAATACAAAAGTACAGATTGGAAAATAAAAGAAATTAGTAACATTACTCAGGATGTTAATTATCGAATTGATCTTGAGTTGGTAAGTAGTAACTTGTAAATAAAATAAGTTTTTAAGAAGTATTTTATAGTTAGTACCTACTCGAATGTCTGCGTTGATGAAACTTGGTGCTTTACTAATACAATTTGAAGATAATACGTGAACAGTGATAACGTTAATGTGCATGTAATGGAAAAAAGGTAGCATATATAATGATTAAAAAAAAGTATTTATTATTGTGTGTATTATTTTGAGTTTTCTGAATAAACTTTTGCTTTATATTCTTTAATACAAAACCTTTTATTTAAATAATATTTATGTTGTAAAATCTTATAATTAAAAATAACAACATATTGAACAATACAATAATTACACAATACAAAATATAAACACTTCTTTATGATTTCAAAGTTCATTTGTGCTTTCTGAATATTGATGATATCATACTAGAGTTTTTAAATGAAATGCAAAATTTTTATTTTCTATTAGGTTTCAGATTTAACTTTCATAAACAGCTGGATTAATTTTGAATCTCTTATAATGAAAATTAAAACCCAGTTTTACTTTATTTTTACTCTTTACTGTGGTGAAGTAACCAATTTTGAATGGAACCTGACTTGTGAAGAACAATTTTCATTTGTATCGTCCTCTATTTCAATTTCTGATTCTGTCTCAGAAATATAAGCAATTGCTGCATCTCCTGAAATTTCTTGGTCAGCTTTGAGCTGCACTTGATCTTCTAAATATTGTTGCTTTTGTTCCTCCAACTGATCTAGAGCAAACTTTTGGAATACAGGTGTAGTGAAACGAGTTAAACAGTTGACACGCCCAAAAACCAGAATCATATTCAAAGAAATATCTATAACAGCAAAAATGAAAGGATGATCTGCTCTGAAGACAACTGTGTCTGGATCTGCAATTGGTTTTTTGAGCCCTGCAAAATATAAAAAAAGTTATTTTCACACATTTATTCTATGCAAGTGAGATTCATATTCAAAAGTAGTTTTCCTACCTGCTGAAGCAGTTTCACTGATGTCTTCCATAAATTCAAAAAATAACATATGATTAAATTGTGTGAGTGTCACTGGTGGATCTTCCTGTGATATTTTTGTCAAGGGCCTTTGAGTATGACTAAGGATTGTAGAAAGTCCAACCTAAAATAATGGTATAGATTTTAAAAACATTAGCAAAAAATTGGTTTCTGGTTTTGTCAATTTTTAAATTAATTTCTTAATATATTGCACACATGCATTCATATTTGTATAAAATTTGAACTATATGGGTTTTAAAATATTGATTTTATGTGTTTCCTAGGGTATATATTTTTGTCATCTGCAAGGACAATACAATTTGTGAAAATTAAATATATAAATACTGTCCAAATGATTTATTTTGCATTTACGGATCATGACAGTTCAACTATTTAAACTAGACCTTTGATAAATGACACTATTCAAGCTGGAATTTAACACAGAAATTGTATTCCAATGTTCAGGTAAAGGAAGTTAAAAAATATCATTTGATTTTAAAAATTCTTCTCTTAGAATTATTTCTTTACAACTCGCTTGACAATGTTATTTTGCACTCAGGCAAAACTAATCCCCCCCCCCAAAAAACAATAAAAATAAAAAAAGGGCATTTTGAGAAAATGTTGATAAATCTGTTTTTTAACATCAGATCTCCAACTGGCAATTAATCTTCTTCAAGGCAGTTTTATTTTAAGCGAGTTCTTGTATATCTTGGCTTCTTTTATTTGTTATTTTTGAAGAAATTCATTTGTACATTCTCAAATACTATATATATTATATAGAGAACATTATGTAAAGCTGCAGTGCTGAAACGGTGAACAATGCTAGTGGTTAACTATGTAAGTAACATTTTTCACCAAAATTGATTTTCCCCGATCAATGTGTCTGATGTCGTGGCCTCTTTAATATGAAACTGATATTTTATGAATATTATTATGAAATTTTTTTAGGGTACTATACATAGAGAAGGCACATTTTAGCAAGACATCAACTCTTTGATTCATCACCAAAAGGTTTTCGATGTTGATGGAAACATCAATGTTTTAAATATGATGAAACATTTCAAAGTAAAATGTCCTGGTTCTAATGTGAGACATAACACTTTAAACTAATACTGGAGTCTATTCTGCTATATATTTGACAGTCATCTTCATTTTGTATTCAATGTTCTATGTTGTCAAGATTCAAAATACAGTGTAACGATATTACCACATACAAAGTAATCACAAAAGTAAACAACACTAGAGAAAGTTTGTGCATAGCAAACTGTTGTGTGCCACCTGGGATCAACAACAGTGACAGTTGTCAATGGCTGTTGATTGCGAGCAATCCAAAAAATTTTATTTATATCATGAGAATTTTTGTTTTGGAAACGTTGATGTTTCTGGACAAATACAATCATCTGAAGAAAACATCAATGTTTAATATACTGATGTTTGTGTTCCAAAATATTGATGTTTTAAAAACATTATGGCTCAATGACATTTTAAAGTTTTTCTCAAAAATGGCTTCAAATTTTTTTTATTAAACTTTGTCCTCGAATAGCGCTTAAGAAAATGGCACAGATCCCAGTTCCTTTGAACTCTAAATTTTTTTAAATCGCAAAAGTTGACAATTTTTTCAGTGCTTTCCTACAACTACAAAATTGATGATAAAGAGATTTATTGTCTTAATAAAATTGTTCTTGAAAATTAGATCTGTAAATGTGAACATATCCTTTTTTGAAGTTGAGTAGTTTTTGAGTAATTTTGCATGAAAAAGGGTAATTTTAATATCAAGATTTTCTCAAAACCTGCAACAATTTTTTTCTTTAAATATTTTGTATTAATTTTGCTACATGCACTGACCAACACAGCATAAATGACACTTAGATGATTTTTTTTTTGATTTTTCAAAAATTACACAAATGTAAGCCTTTTTTATATATATTATTGCATTTGTGAACACAAGTGGTTCAAATGATTTCTAATGAATTATCTTGAGAACTCAAAATTTTTCTGTGAAAATGAGCTCAAAAATTGTGCATTTTCAAAATTACTCTTAACTGCATTTTTGAAAGAATAGCTCCAAATTTTTCAATGAAAATTTTCATAAAGGACTACATTATACTCTTCTATATTATTCCCAGTGTCTTTATTTCATTTAGGAAATAGTTTTTTTTTTTCAGGGAATTGAAAAATTGAGAAAACGTTTTGGTGCTGATAGGTAGCAGCTGGGAAGAGGATGGCGAATACAGAAAAGCTAGCCTAGATTAAAGAGATTAGAAAACTAACTAGTGTGAGACAGTCTGCGCCATGTTTGTAGCACTGCTAGTTGAATTAGGTAACTGTTTTTGCAGGGATGTGATGATATCATTGCAAATTATTCCTAATATTTTCTAGGGGAAAAATGTTCAGAGATTTTTCCCTTCAATTTTAATTTTTTTTTACATTATTCAAAATCCAAATACTAAAAAACATCAAAACATAAGAAATACATTTTATTAAGTTATGAAAATGATGCATTAATTTGAAAAATGCAAAGGTATGGTTGTGGATTGAACAGACATGTTTTACTGTAGTGTACATTATTTCATTTAAACAAGAAAATGTTAAATCATGCAATGTCTTTAAAAAAACTAACAGTGCTACATAAATGTATGTACTTGAGTACAACAGCTCCTTACAGGCCAAGGTTCCGGGCTAGCGGTTATGGTTAAGGGGTACTTGTTGTTAGCACATAGACATCCCCACGCTGTATTCTGGACTTCTCAACCTGAGAAGTGAGGTTTCTCATCGTCACACAGCAACATATACTGGGACATTTAAAGGAAAGCGCACACATTAATCTGGTCTACGAATCAAACCCGGGATTGTGACTTGGAAAGTGAGCACGCTGACCAGTGAGCTACCTGAGAGGGTCCTACATGAATACTTTCTCAAATTATTTGTTGTAATTATTACAAAATATATTAATGCAACTTGTATCCTACTAACTCCTCAGCCATCTCATGAAAAACTCCTTGTTAACAAAATTCTCAACATTTGCATTTGTTTTCAAAGTTTCAGGAGTGAAAGAATATCAGATCTCTGACATACAACTAAGCAAACTTTGTTCTATTTGAGCAAAAAATTTAAAGAAAACAATTTGGAGCTGTTTTTGAGAATGTTTTGAAAATATTTTCTTTGGCCTTCATGCAAAATACCTCCAAAATTAAACGATCCATTTTGAATTTGCAGGATCTGGATTGTGGCCAGATTAATCAGGGAATATTATTTTGGAGAAAAACCTGTGAATGGCATAGGTGTTAGTATTGTCAAAGATAGGCAAACAAATATGTTTTTGTTGTTTATTGTTTGTTTGTTTTTAAGGGGAAACAGTAGGAGGTGTGTCAATGTGTGTGATTTTTTCAATAGTTACATTTCAAAGTTATTTATTTTTAACAGTTATTGCATTTTCTTGATTCAAAATATGTAGGTTTCTATATTTAATGTATTCCTACTTGATGTGAATTATTACAGTTTTTCCAGACATTGATTTAAAAGTGAAAGATAGATATTAACTTCCTAAACCTAGGTTCATGGGTTCAAACTAGGAGTGGGGATTTTTCAGGACGAAAATCCTCTTTTAGTGCCATTTTTGTTTACAGCATTAACAAAAATGCTAGCCAAATAGCCAGCAAAATGAATTCCTCTGACAATTATGCTCCTAATCATCCAGAATCTAGATCCATATCATTTGTTCAGTCACGGAATAACTCAAAATAATAAATAAATATTACCTAGGCTTGTTGGGGCAGTTTCTGGAGGAAAAATTATTGATGATATTGGGCACCCATGAGAGGCTAAATATGGGAATATCCAACAAAAATATGACCCATTGTAAGAGAAGAGCAATGCTATCCAGAACATAGCTATTACAAACAAACAACTACCACAACTACAACAATTTAAAGGTGAATAAGGCTTATTTCGCCATATTTGCCATGAATATGCAGAAACTGTATTTTATAACATTTTCTGGAATGTTTAAATTTTTTAAGAAAAATAACAATATATAGTTGGCTGTTTCAAAGAGGTTTAAATTACAATTAACAGTAAAGAAGAAAAGCAGTGAAATGTGATTTCATTATTGGGCATTTTATTACTATATCTTTAGTAAAACTTTTACCCACTGAATGTAGATAAATATGGTGGTTGATAGTGTGTATTTAATAACAGACTGGTCTATGTAACAGTGTTACAAGACTTAGACCACTTACAAATTTTCTACAAATCAAAACATTAATGTATTATTTTAAATTGATATTTTCAGATTCACGGCATTTACAATAAGAAATTCCACACATTAGCTTGTACAAATGAATAATTGTTAGATTCAGAATTACTAGAACCTGAATTTTGCTTTTCTTGTTTCACAGACCTCTGTGCTTCAGGTCAGCTAATTATCCATGCTAATATGCTTAACACATTGGGTAATGTAACCAATATCAAATCACTTAATGAACTTCAGAACTTCTTGGAGTTCCATGAAATGAATATGCAATTTGTTTTAGTTAGTGACAATTTAAGGCATCATGAACCTCAATACTTTTAAAACTTGTTAGGAAATCAGCATTATATGCTGAACTTCGTGTATTTTAGATTTCGTGTATTTTTATTATTTTGTGACGGAGAGGGATTTAATAAGGGACCAAAAATCTATGGGATGTCATTATATATTTTCAAGTATTAAATAATTGTTATATAATATTTAGAATATTAACTATGAAAAAATCTCTAAGCTAGGTGCTGGTGGAAAGGTAGATGTACTAGTTCCTAAGCACAATATATTTCTCTACAATGCACTTTGAATATCTCAGTAAAAGTGATTTCAAAAAATTTTGTTGATATATTTGTTAGTTAACAGTTTTAGCTCTTCTTCTCTAGATTGAATAATTCATTTAGTACAATAATTATTATAATAATACAAATTCCTCTTCAGATTTTCATACAAAAGTCATTGTATTGGGAATAAAAAAATTCATTTTATATAAATAAATGAATAATGAATTCATACCTGCTCTAAATAGTCACAGATGTCATATCCTTCTTGCAAGCGAAAACTTGGTACTGACACTAGAACTTTTGTTTTGGTCATGTTTGTTAGGAGTTCAATGAAATCAATCTCAGGAAGGTGTTCTTCAATGGTTCTTAGTCCATCCACCGTGAATGGAAGTAACATGACAAATCGCAAGTTGGGATTCTGCTGAAGAAAATATTGTTTTTAGACATTGTTAAAAAGAACAAAATTTAGAAGCAAAGATTTAGGTATAATTTCAATATGTTTTTAACCAATAAATATATTTGAAGTCCAGTCATTTTCAAGCTTTTTAAGTATGGTACATGACACATTTTCAGAATACCAATTCTCATAGATTGCAGATACTGATACACACTCATACATTACAGAAACTCTAGGCTCAGATTACAGTTACGGTTCAATGATTCTGTTTAAGCAAATATTGAAAAGGTTAATTGGAATCAGAGAATTATATAACATTTCAGGTCTCTCAAAATCTGTGGTGGGCAACAAATAAAGGCTTTGTGGTAAAAAAGATAGTAGGTTTGAATTGAAACCCGAGTAGGTTCTTTTCCTAAATGTTACATAACACAAGTTAAATTTTGAGCAGGCCAGACACCACTGGTTTCAGCATTTTGCTGAAAGCCATTCTCTAATAAATTATTTTTACCAAAACATTCAATGTGACAGGATAAGATAATTATCATTATTTTTTGCCCATGCAAAAAAAAAAAAAAAAAAAAAAAAAAAAAGGGACAATTTATTCACAGAGAATGCTCCAATACATGAACAATCTTTAATTGACCATCATTTGCTGAACATATTTGCAAAATGGGGCCAGATTAATATCTTAAGAAGCCCTTTGCCTATCCAAACTTTGGGTCACCTTAATAAAATTGAAATATTAACTTTTATAATAAAAAATTAAAATAAACTATAACAATTGTAAATTACAAATTAATATGATACTTTTTATTTAATATGAAATAGATTGATAGTAAAAATTTGTTTTGCTTAATGGAGGTTCTATCCAACAGGTATCATAAGCACATGCTTAGTCTGCTTATGCATTAATCCATGCCTTTTCCAAAAAAATTAATAGTGACTCTGCCAATGATATCGTACATTATGGATGCCATGCATGATTTTAAGCCAGTTTGGATTGATCAGTGTCATTTGAGTTGAAATTGTAAATTCCGTGGTGATAGCCGATAATAGTTGACATTGTGTTTAAATAGTACATTATTTGGAAAATGATCATTTTATGTAAGGATTCATTACCTACAATCTTTACTAAGTTCTAAGTTAATTCAAATTTAAAGTTGAAATTGAACAAAATTGTAAAATGTTCTTCTATATCAGGTTTAGAAGTGAATTTGTTTCATTTTTTGAATGACACATTAAAAATATATTAATAAATAAGTAAAGATTCTGAAGATATTTTGAATAAACATGTCCCCCTGTGTAAGATTCCTTTAAACACTCCTCAAAGAAAAACAATATGCTGATATGGTATCCCAGAAGGTTCACTGCCAGGCAGAGTGATAGCGGAGGAAGGGCCAAAAGGACAAAGCAGTGAAAGGAAGATAAAGAGGGCAAGGGGACAAAGGAACAAAATGAGAAAAGTAAGACAGGGGGGGGGGGGGGGAATGGGACAAAATGAACCTAAGAGACAATTAGAAAAGGGTAACATATGGGACAAAAATTTCAGAATTGACTTGTAATACTCACAAAGATAAATGTCACGGCTTCAAATGGTATTACATTCAGTGTAATGTTAACAAATTGTAACTTTAATATATCTATACCATAGCAATTGTAAAAATAATTTTTGTTTGCATTTATTCCCAAAAATTCTGTTTTGTGGCATTGACATTCATCCAAAGATTTATGAGCACTGGTAAAATCTAAACCCGAAAATTCTGCTAAAATATTTTTAATGGACTCTTGAGCTTTTTAACAGCCATTTCTATGGATATGTTCTTAATGTGTTGTTTAGATGGTTGGTTGCTAAGTGCTTGTGTACTGACAAATAACAAAAAATAATAAATTTTGAGGTTAACTTTTTTTACGTAAGCCTAAAAGAGATGGAAATTCAGGAAGTGTAGGTCCCTAAACAATGCTTCTTCATCTTGTATTAAGGCTGGCATTCTTGTGGAATGTGCATTTCAAGAGGAGGACTATTACCTTATAGGGTATTTCTATGGCTTGACATTGCAGATTGTCAAACTCAGCATAACGATATATATTGATTTGATGCATCAACTTCACTGTTCTAGTCTCTTCTGCACTGACATAGAAAAGATCATTGGTGGTATAAACAGCACTAAAAGGATGTTCCAGATCACACCGAAAATAGGCAGCACATATCAGTAGCAACTGTAAAGTTGCATTTACAGATGCTAAAAAATAAAGACAATAATTATTGTTTACTTCTAAATTTCATTCTATTTTAATTGTTTAAAATTATATAATGAAATAAAGTCATGTGATATATATGCTAACTAAACTAGCTCATTTCATTCACAATGAATTTCCATGAAGAACAAAGATTTGCAGAATGATAAGAACAGTATATGTTCTTGAGGTGTATTAGATGGAAATAAGCTGGATTTTAATTATGTATCTTTCTGAAGGTTGTTCCCCTATTATTAACTTATTAACACTGTCTAAAAGTGAATTTTGGTAAATAATGGGTTGAGCTTGTTTAGATAGCTTACTTGTCTTAAGACAACATATAGGCACTACAGATAGAATTAAGAAAAAGAAAAATCTTTGAGCTGATATGTTGCGAAGCAGTTATCAAAACTATTGAACAGTAAATTTTTGACAATGCAAGTATTGAAGCAAATTCATAGAATTTTTTAACTTTAATTAACTTTATACCATTTGAAAGGTTAGAACTGTGTGTGAACAAAGTGTTGTAATGTTAAAAAGGAAAACTTTACATACAATATCTAAACATTTAAATTTGATAACATCATACACAATGCTAATTACAAAGTACATTCTTATTTTACACAAGTTTTAAATGAAGAAATTTAATAATATTAACTATTTTATAGCAACAAAAAAACTGTTACGCAATCATTTACTACAATTTTTTAACTGGTTTTGAGGGGTTATGCTTTAAAACACTGACTAGTATATTCTCTTCAGAAATTTTCATGTTCAAAATGTGTAATCTGGTGCTCTGGGTACTGATTCTGGCTAAGGGCCCATAAAAAACTCCCTATTAATAAATGTGACAAGAAATGTTTTGAAGTAATACATTTTTGTCAAAACTGACTTACTTAACGGTGGGGACACATTCTCATGCAATACTGATATTTATAATTATAACATACATCCACAACCCTTAAAACAAATATCTATGTATACATTTTTACATCAAAATGCACAATCCTTTAAAAAAAAGCTTACAGATGTGGAACGAAACCTTCAACACTTAAGAAAATTATGTTTCACTGAACATTGGTTCATTCAACAATTAGTATGGTATGTACACGTATCTTTGGTAAAAACAATATTCAGTACGTGACAATCACAGAATACTTCCCTCTCTTACAAGATAAATACTCTGAAATATCTATTGTAGAATTACCAAAAGAAAGAACTTGGATTTTATGTATGTACCATAGTCCTACATGAAACACAAGGTTGTCTTAAAAAATCTTCAAATTGTTCTTGTTAACTTAAAAGACAAAGAAACTATAAAATTATATTATGTTGTGCTTTCAATTTAAATTGTCAGTTAAAGGCTAAAAATGAAGAAGTATTCAAAAAATTTACTTAATCTTTCAACTAAAAACTACAATAAATCAACATATACCAGAATGAATGATAAACACATAGCTAAACACCCCCAAAAAAACAAACAAAAGCAACATAAAACGTTGTGAAAATACTCTAAAAATAGAAAACAGAAACACATGAACACAAAATTTCACTACAAAATAACGTTCTGCACAACCCACAGGAAGTATCAAACATATTTAATAAATATTTCCCACCAATTGGAGAAAAAATAATTCATGAAAACTCTTTAAACATCAGATTTGCAGTCAAATCCTCCACATCAGCAAATGTAAATTCCATATAAATATGGAATTTATCACTGAAATATTATTCTCAGAAATACTAAACACCATAAATCAAATGAAGTTCTCTGCAGGACTGGATAATATCCATCACACCCTCATTAAGCATACTGCAACATACATAAAACTACTTACTCATGTTTTCAACACCTCCTTAATGACCGGTGTTTTCCCACAAATTCTCAAAACAGTGAAAGTGAAATCACTAAGGCAACACTCACAACCTCATGAATTCCAGTATCCTTGCTATCTGGATTTTTAAAAATTTTAAGAAAACTTTTCAATGATAGACTCAGAATTTTTCTTAATTCAAATAACATACTGACAGAGGCACAACATGGATTCAGAAATGGGAGATCTACAGACACAACCATCTTCTCCTTTCTAACCAACACACATGTTGCTCCAGATGAGAAAGAAATTTCTATTGGTTTGTTTCTAGATTTATTAAAAGTATTTCACATTATTGACTAATCACAGACTGTTATCAAAACTTGAAACTTTTGGAATTAGAGGCAGTGCATATCAGTGAGTTAAATCTTATCTTTCAAATTGTTGCCAAGTACTCATGATTAACCAAATTAGAGATAAAAAGATTTCAACCCATTTTTCCAACTTTCAATTATCAATGAGGAGTACCACAAGGAGCAATACTAGCGCCTACACTATTTTTTTTATACACCAAATACATGCCCCTGACTACAAAACAACAAAATAGTTCTATTGGCAGGTGACTCACAGATTATTATCAAACAAGTATACTACAATCTCTACTAAAAAAAATAAAAAAAATTTTCTCGGGGGACTAGTAGAATGATTCCAAGAAAACAAACACATCATAAACACCAGTAAAATTATCTTTCCTAACATGAAGAATTTACTGTCCAAAGAAAAGCCACCAGCACAATTGGTCTTCTAAAACATGCCAGTAAAAATAGCCCCCAAAACAAATTTCCTTGGATTGACCATCCAAGATGATCTAAAATGAAGCTCTCACATTACAGATCTAAATAACAGGCTCACCAAGTTATGTTATGCCACATACATCCTTAAGTCAAATTCTAATTTGGATACATTACGAATGGTGTATTTATAAGTGAACATACCCCCTTCCCCTCAAAATAAAAGAATGATCTGCAAAAATTTTTGTTAGCTTTCTATTGAGTCATTGAGAGGCTAAATGAAACATGAGCAAGTACATGGTTGAAATTCCTTCTGCTCATCCTTGACGCTAAGTATGTAGTTTGGAACAAGCAAGGAGTGCAAATTTCAAAATTTATGGTAAAAATCTGGTGGTCATAGAACTGTAGTAGCATTGTATTACCTAGTAAGGAAGATGATTCCAGTAAGATGTAAACTCAAATTTTAAATGTTCCATTTCGATGTATAAATATATTAAAATGTAACGAAATATGTAGTAACAAGAAAAATATTTTATTTTATTTATTTAACGTCAAAAAACAGTTGAAACTGCATATGATGTGCTATGGGGAGAAGTGAATTCTGTGCACATTTTCAAAATTCTGTGATCCCTACACTAAGTCATGTACTACATGAATTTTGAAAATTAAAAAAAGATTAAAAAAAAAATAATAATAATAAAAAAAAAAGCTCTCATGTAATAAAATCTATTTTCAAGGATAGATAAGCAATACATTTTGGGCTCTTATCCATGATATTTTTTTTAATTTTTTTTTTTTTAATTTTTTTTATTGCTTATAGACTTACACAAAGTATCAAGCAAAGTCTGTCTAGTAATTAATTTAAATTACAGGAAGTTAATTACATATTTTTACTACATGCACTTACAGTAATAATTTACAAATCTACATTATCTTAATTATTTAAATGTTAAAAATATATATAATTGATTAATATAAACAATTAAATTAAGCTATAATAATAGGATTTAAAAATCAATTACATATCTTACAGTAATAATTCAAATAATTTACTTGATAGCTTACATGGTTATTAAAGCATGCAAGTGCTCACAATAAACATTCATATAATTTACATTTTAATAATACAAAGTCACATTATTACACTAAGAGTAGCATTAACAAAGCACTGTATTATTATAAACTAGCAGATTATTATACAGTGGAAAAAACTTACAATTAGTGTTGGTAATTCACATTATTTTACAGTAATTATTTAATTAACTTACAATAACTTGAATACATTAGTTAATAATAATTGTAAGTGCTTACAGTATCATGACATAATTACATTATTTACTATATTACTAAGTAGTACATTGTCTTATCGAAACTGAGTAACTGGTACAAGAAGTGGTCACACTTGTAGCGGTACATGGTTTTAAAATACAGAAAAGTTAAAGCAGTTCAGTTATCTTATATGGACCCACACTGATGAGATGACATTTAAGCAATGTTTTAAAGTATTTATCATCAGCTGATTTTACGGTGACTGGGAGATTATTAAAAAGCTTAGCTGCAATGCAGAAGGGATCTTTATTAGTTGAAGACTTGTTAGTGTATATCCTGTGATAGTCCCTATGTCCTCTAGTATGATAGTTATGTATTTCTTTATTACTCACAAGATATTGATTCTGATTATTTCTCAATAGGAGTATTACTTTGTAAGAGTAGAGTGCTACAACAGTCAGTAATTCATATTTAATAAAATAATATTTACAGAACTGTCTTGGATTCAGCTTGAAAATGATTCTGATACATTTCTTTTGTAGGACCATCAATCTATCCATATTCTTTTGTGTTGTACCTCCCCATATTTCAATACCATATTGAAGTTGTGAGAAGATTATGCCGTAGTATATTGACAGAAGTGAGTCTGTTTCCAGGTATCTGGAAAAGTATCTCAAGAGGAATATATTTGAGTTTATTTTATTGCAAAGTGTGTCAACTTGTTTGTTGTAAGTTAGGTTCTGATCTATTAATATTCCAAAAAACTTACGGCAATCAGTTTGATTCACTGATTCCTTGTCTACTTCCACTTTTATGTTTTGGTGTTGGTAACTGTGATGAAACTTGAAATTGATTAATACAGTTTTATCATCATTTAATTTCAATTAATTTATGGACAGATAACTTTTAATTGATTTTAAAGATTCAGACAGATTACTTTCTAGATGACAAAGATTTTGTCTACTGCTTATTAATGTCGTATCATCTGCATAAGAAATCACAGAGAAATCAGAAGAGCTTGGAATATCATTAACATATATTAGAAATAGCAAAGGTCCAAGCACAGATCCTTGCAGAACCCCTGTGGTAATTGTACGAAGCGAGAAAACTTACCTTCGAAAGGAATTTGGGCATTAAAATGTGGCGGGGACAAAGTGCATGAAGAGCGAGCCATGGAAATCGCAAATAGGTAAGTTTTCTTCATTTCTATCAGAGCGCTTAGTGTAATTTGAGGGAGGACTTCAGGAGACTCCCCTCCTCTGCCCCGTCCCCTTCCCATCCCTCTCCCCCTCTGCCACCATGCTAAGGGTGTACAGTGTTCCCAACTTTAACAAATTATTACTATCCAATTTGAGACAAAAATTAAAGAACTGATTTAATTGAACATTTAAAGAAATCGAATTAAAGAGAAACAAACGCAAAATTCTGGATTTGTAACGAAAACATTAATGAGTGTTGCTTACAATTCTTTTGTGCTTGATATTGCCGACATTAATAAATAAAGTGTTTAATCTTAAAATGTTAATTGTGAATAATCATGAGCTCAAAATAGTTATTTTGCAAACTTAATTTAAGGCTAGGCATAGGTATTGTTGATATCTGCTTCAGCTTGTAGCCGAAGTAAAGGATAATTATTAATGAATGAATCCAGAATTATGAGAAAAAATTAGGCGACTGGGGGCCTCGGTCCAAACAAGACAGCTGCCTCAGAATAGCACTGAAGATGGTCGCAATGCGGCCGAAAAAGCTTTATGCCAAAATAAATACATACGACGAAACAACGCCTCAAATTCATTTACATCTCCAGGAGTACCTCACTTGACAAAGACTTTACCTCCTCTTTTCCTTGTAGTTGATCGGCCACTGCGGTCTGAAACTGCTCTGCTTTCGAGCAGCCCGCGGCTCCCATCAGCAAAAGCAGGTCTCCCGTGCCTCTCTTTCTAATTTTAGCTACATTGAGGCCCAGCTCTTCAAGCTCCGGGGATATCTTCATTTGTCGCAAAATTTCCGCGTACGTCGCCCATTCTTTGGCTCTCACTAATAAGGCATCTCGACACTTGGGAATGGAAGGTGATGGTTTTTCCTCCTTGCCTCGACCGTCTTCCATTCGCTCTCGGGTTTCAGAGCGACTCCTCCACTCGTAGTAGACCGACCATTCCCGACTTCTTTCCTTTCTCTTTAGACTTTTTGGGGTTATTCTTCTTGGAGAACACCACATGGACGGACTGGTCGGATTCCTTACTAGTTCACTGGGAATTTGGGACTGGCAGTCCTCTTTCGTGAACCGCAACTTCATCAAAACATATGTGAATTGCATGGGCCAACTTTTTAATCTCGCCGTGAAAATTGTGTCGAAGTTTAACGAACTCTAGAAGCTCAATGATCTTCTTCTCTAGGTTACAAAGTGCTTTTTGTTTCTTTTCACCTCCCTTATTACTTGCTACAACTAGCACATTTTCCCCCTCAGTAACATGAGCTGTTTGGTCGCTACATGTCGAAGCCTGATCTACAGCATCCAAACTTGCTATAGGTACCGCATCAGCTTCAGGGGTACCAGACCATATACAATGTTTATGAGAAGCAGA
The DNA here is from genome assembly GCA_011170035.1 of Teleogryllus occipitalis. NCBI lineage: Eukaryota > Metazoa > Arthropoda > Insecta > Orthoptera > Gryllidae > Teleogryllus > Teleogryllus occipitalis. Next base: position 62,757 of record BLKR01015234.1, on the reverse strand, counting down.
TCTATTGACAATGATGGTAGTTTTCCCTGGTTTCTCCTATCAATATCATGTGAATGCCGGAGCAATACCCTAACAAAAGGATCGCACGCGATATTTCCTTCCTCTTCCCTGTCCTATCCTCACCCCTTGCACACACACCTACACTAACATGTTCTACACTACAACATATGCCGGGAGACCGGTCGGGGACTTAGAACTTGTCCCGGCTGGGGCGGTGCCCCGTTGGTGGGAGATACCTAGTTGGGGAAAACCCCGTTAGCCGACGGTAGGTGGGCGCCGGATCTGTCCATCTAGCGGGGGAAGACCACCACCATCTACCGTGCAAAAACACATACTACACTTACGGGACTAATGACCATAGTAGTTGACGCGCCCGGAATCACCAACAATCAATCATGTTCCAGCTGTTGTGGAACACCGCTATCACCACCACCGTCACTGACATATAGGGGTTTTTATTTTTCTGCGGCATGCAGGAAGCTCATTAAGACAATGGCCTTTATGAAATTATGAAATATAAGATACAGAAATAGACAATTCTCTTAAAAATTAACATAAACAAAATATTGTTCAGGACTCTGCGTGGCACTCTGCCAGGCTGGTGACTGGTAGGTAGCAGCTCATGCTGGTAGGTTGGCCAATTAAAATCTAAATTACTAATGTTCAATGCATGCACAAATTGAAAGAAAACCATGCATCCTTCTGCCATGTGTGAGAAGTCTAATGTTTCATTAGATACCCAGGAACACAGAAAAAATACAAGCACAAAGAAACAGTTTTGATCTTGAATAAATAAGCAAATATCCAATTATGTTATTCTTGCTTTTCTCATCCTGCCTGTACAGATTGAATTCTCATTCTCAACATGATCATTTTCATCGTGGTACTCAGCACGTCACTTCTTACGACACAGGTGTCATTGTGTGAAGTAATGCTCTACGGAAGATGCTGCCCTCCGTTAAATATTTGTGATGTGTTATGAAACAACAACTTTTTATAATATTCTTTGCATATAAAATACTGTTCTACTGTGAATAGTACTATACCAGTATTCATGAAGACTATTTTTGTTAAAATAATTTATTGTAGTATTATACAAGGTTTGTTAATCTTGAGCAGTGTATTTGCTACTTTTTGAGTGGTTTTCAGCAGCATTTTTGCTGATGCATACCACATATAAAATAAAAATGATTTCAATTCATTCAGAATGCCTTCGATACTAAAACAGGTACTGAATGTCTGTATCCTGTACCTATAAAAAATATGTATTTACATGAAAATCTGTTCCCTAGTAATTACCAGTAACTATCATGATATCAATATAAAATTTTTAATTACCATTGCTTTGCAGAGATGAAGTAAATTAATTCAAGAAAGTTGAATAAAATAATGAATGGAGCAATTTTATTTATAAAGAAGAATGGGCTGTTACTGTTTTATTATTGCTATCTACTGGCAACTTACCATCCGGTATCAACTGATCAATTCGATTCTTTGTTTTAGACCTAATCCAATCGTTGATTGATGTACGTAATTCTTCATGAGGTTTTGAGACATTAATTGACTTAATGCAGATTGAGTAATTTTTATGTGAAGTGATGTACCAGTCCTTCATCAGTCTCATTGTATCTGGAGTATAAATTCTTAAAGCTGTAGCTAATGTTACATCTTTCATTCCCTGCCAATGAACAAAAACACAACAGTAGAATTGTAATTAATAAAGTTGCTTGAAAAACTTTGGGCCATAAAAAGCTGAGGGAGAATTTTCTGCATTTACAAAAATTCATAAATCATAAACTCGGTCTAAGCATGTAAAAATTATCTGCAGTTATGTCTCTTTTATGTAATCCTTGAATATATATGGAAAAGAAAATGAGAATTATTCATTTCACATTGATTGGTACAAGACAAAATATTTCATACTCATCAAATTCATTTATGCAAATGTAATCAATATTTTTACAAGAAACAAGAAATAAGTCAATATTTTTTTCATGACAGTTCTACAAGTAATCATGAAAGAATAAAATATGATGTAATAAAACAAAAGAATGATTAAATATGACTTTCAGTTCACTTAAAAATATGACTGAAAATGTGACAACTTCATCAATTATCACACGTGTCACCTCAACTCTTAATGACACCTTGTAGCTGGAAAATTTCTTACACATATCATGTGGTTATATGCTTCTGACTAATCCATGAAATAGCTGCTACTGGTTGGAAATGAATTAAACACTACACAAATTATATTTAAAAATATGTGAAATGTACCTTTTTAAAAAAGTTAAGTTAGAAAAATCATCCACTTTTCATTTTTCTCTCTTTCCTCTACTCATTTTCTCACAACATTCACAAATTAGAATACATAATGTTCAAATAAACAAGTTCATTTTTAATTCTTTATATTATTGTATATAATACACATCTACATATGTGGTGCTGCAAAAAAAAACACTGATGTGATTTTAGTTTAAAATGCACATTTTGGTTGGACCTGCTACCAGAAAAATGTTATTTTTAAAATGTCTGTCCATCCATCTGTCTGTCTGATGTTTGTGAACAATACTAATGCCTAAACCGTTAACAGGATATTTACCAAAACTAATATTCTCCAATTGATCTAGCTGATGGCCTTGAATTTGAAATGGATATATTTATTTTTGGTTTCATTTTTATACAAAGTCCCATTGAAATTTTATTTTTTTAAAAAAAATGACAACATCTTTTGCTCAAAGAGAGGAATATACCCTTTAGAAATGGCACAGGTCCAATTTTCATTGAAATCTCTGAATTTTCAAAAATTGCAAAAAATTGAATTTTTTTGAGATTTCCATCTACATATTTGAAGAATAAGATTTTTTCTTAAAGGAATCTATTCTTATAAATTAAATCTTTAGATAAGGACTAGCACAATTTTTGCAATAATTTCAGGTTATTAAGGATTTTCATAAAATTTGATTTGCCAGTTCATTATAAAACAAGTAAATGTGTGTGAATTGTATGTACGGTAAATAACATAATAAAAAATGGTTCTTAGTTACAGTTGAGAACTAACAACAATAATTAATGTTGAACAATGCCATATGTTTATTAAATATTTTCACCTTATTTATATATAGGGCCTAAACTGTATTATAAATTCTCCTGTACGTATGTACTTATGTCAATGTCTTATCTGTCTACAATTATATTCGTTAGTATATCCTTGTTGCACACACTGTACTAAGTGTTTGAGGTGGTCAATAATTTTACAATTATAAATTTTACAGTTCCTGTCAATTTATTAACAATTTTTTTTAAAGTTTAGATATTTTGGAATACAAATTCCTATTAGTGTTGAATTAGTAAACAGGGTTGTACAGTTGGCAACATGATGGAAAACACTGTTCCTGTTTGTGGGAGCAACAAAGAGTATCCATATAAGATGGTTAATAGTTCCTCAAAACCAAATCGCATATAAATAGTTAAACTATCACTCTAACGTAAAAGAAGACTTTTTAAAGGTTTCTGAATCCCCCTCTCACCACCACCACTACCACCCCTCTACAGCCAAATACTTTTTTTTTAATTTTTCTTTTTTTTGGGGGGGGGTGTCCAAATAACTTTATTTTATTTGATTGATAAAAATATGAAAAATAAGTAAATAATTTATACTTTCAGAAATAACAATATTTGATATTTACCCGGCGCCAAATTCAAACACAAAAAAATTATTTTAGAAAAAATAACAACAAATATTTTTTACTGTCTTATAACCCTGGAAGAGACATGAAAAAATCTCATGTGAGAGGTGTCTATAGTTTCGTTACACACCTAGGAACTTGGGAAAATTCAAAAACTTAGAAATAGTTTCAATTTTAACTGACAAATGCAAATATTTAATTGGGTTATTTCTCCTCTTCTCATAATGTATGTTATTAACGAAGTTATGATAACATACATTCTGAGAAAAGTGCATTCAGGCCTTTCCTTCAAGTGTATTCAGCGAGTCACTTCTTAGTCTGATGTCATGTTGACGAAATGCGACAGCAAGGTTTCAAGGAAGATGCTGTCCGCTACGTATTGTCATGGAACAGTGTTATTTACGTATTGTCATGGAACAGCAACTTTTTGATGTTCTTAGTTCGAAAATATCTACATTATATACTACTAGTGTGTTACTTACATGAGCCTAACAATTTTTTTTTTGCCGACAATTTTGCAGACATCTCTCGAATTTTTACATTGATCAGACTAATTCGTATATACGAAATTTCGTTCCAATAGATTGATTTTAACCCATACCAATTTGGACTGACAGTTTAAATATTAGAGATTGATAGCTTTAAGTATTGTGTTGGGCGAATCAGTGATATAGAATCGTTGACATTCATAATACACATGTTATTAATTTTTTATGTACAGTCAGTGACATTAATATTCGAGTAAAGCCCTCTTAACCTAATTTCAAGTGCATATTGACTTATAATACACAACATTTTTAGTCATAAAACATTTACACCTTCATTCCAAATGATGGTATCAACTGGAGCACTAAAAGTTAAAAGAATTTTAAAAAACACTACGGGTGTATTCGGAAGGGAGGATGTAATTTTACTTTAATATTCGGTCAATTCTGCGAGTTCCTCGTATTTGAAAATTATTTTTCGTCTTTGCTATGAGGTGGTGGGGTGAAAACATCCCTAATCATGAACCGAAATATTACAGTTTATGTTCAGTACTATCTGTTTTGACAGCAGAAGTAGCAGATCTGAGAAAGATTGACAGCGAAAGTGAAAGCCCTACTTTTGAGGACAGACAATTGGGGACTGTTCATAATTCTAAGGTCCGTACGCAAAGAAGAAAGGCAGACATGTTAAATATTTGTTAGAGTATGGTTAATGACATAATAGAGAGGTATAAGAAAAAAGACCGGATTGAATCCATACCACAGAGAGGGCGTCCAGTCCAACGGGGAAGAACGTGTGTTTTTGCAAAGGGTCAAGAAAAATCCCAGATCAGTACTCGAGAACTACAGGCATTCCCAAAACCATTCGGACACCCGCGAGTTTCTGGTATTTACAATAAATTTCTTCTCTATTAGAAAACTTCTTTGGGCGCCCCCTTGAGGGAATAGTTCGATTCTGTTTTCCTTATTCAACCATCTTATAATGTCACTCACTGAACTCTTCATGAGCAATTTTTCGGCAGCTCTTACCTTTCATATGGTGAAATACAACCAGCTGACGTTGTTCGCATGTACTGTTTCTCC